>JAFMSR010000006.1:15701001-15753501 GCA_022818135.1 Saxidomus purpurata | reverse complement strand
TGAGAATATAGATGAAATAAGTTGTACGTATATCGATATACTAAGTTACCGTCCATATCTTTTCTGATAGACATTAAAGCTGCTCGCTCACAGTTTCTGGTGAAAAAAATAAAATTTTCAAAAATGATGTACTAAAACATAAAATGTAAAAGTTATGGCTGGAATCAACAACATCAGTAAAAACTTAAGTAGCAATTTGCAAAAATCAATTGAAAATGTGAGTAGGTTTGGTTTAACGGCACAGCTAAGCTATATACATGTATTTATATTAGGATTTTTTTCAAAAGTTTAACGTTTGTAACGCTTTATACTTTGGTAGCGTATAGTTTCAAATATACAGATATACTTTACAGGAATTTATACTGGAACATTTTTATTTGACTATCCATTCTAAAATATGTTACTTTCAGAGATTTTTAAGAACTTTATTTTTTCATCAAAATATGAGAGCGAGCAGCTTTGACTGAAATGTGTTTCAATTAAGCATTGATATTATTAAATTATCTTTACACACGTGATTCAAGGCCCTAATGATACAATGTTTGTGAGAGATTGAACTTATTATTATATGGTGTTGGGCGCAGTATTCGTGGTAGGTCCAGAATTCGTGGTATTTAGACAGTTTCTTCTGTCCCCATTGCTCTCATTAAATAAAACAACTGAAGTTAACCAAACTGTAAATATGTTCCAGTTGATGTTTTCCGTTGATATCCTTTACGAAAATTTGATGTTCTTATACCTAAAATGTTGCTTCAGGTACTCCCAAAGTGAGTCTGAACATTTTTTTATTGTTTAAATGATTGCTTTTTTAAAACTGTTACTGGAAGAATAGTTGACTGTTTGTTTATGTTCTCATTAATAAAGAAATTAAAACTGAAAGAAAATGTACTACTGCGCGTACATATAGCGGAACAAGAAACCATACGATCACTGGAAAGACGTGTAAACCATGGGACAAGCAGATCCAAAGTTTCGGAGACGCATTCATATCTGAAGTAAACCTTACAGATTCAGAGAACTATTGCAGAGATCCACTTAATTTGGGCTTCAGCTGGTGTTATATTGATACGTCTTATAAGAGCGAAGAATGGGAACCTTGTGGAATTGAAGGTAGATTCATTTATACATCTTAAACATATATTTTCAATGGATACCTGGTTAATAGATTTGGGTATTTGTATTTTGGGGAGGGATGTTACGTGCACACTATCAATTCTTTCTCAAATTGACATAATACCATGAAATATCTTGTTTAGTTAGCCTTCAAAGTTATCTAGCTCAGACTTGCGTTGGGTCAACAGCAATGTTGATGTTACCAAAAGTAGAAAGCATTTGCTCAGTCATAACGGAATGAATATGATATTGCAGTTTAAGGCCACTAACTTAACTTAAGTTTTAAACAGCTTATAGTTTCATTTAAACTAAACAGCTTTTTCTGACAAGACTTGGGAAAGAAATCTTATTTGATCCTTGCTTTGGGCAGCTGCTTATGTCAAGGTTTAGGTTCGTTTTACATGTAAAATATACATCTGACTTCTGATTTGACGACTTGACTTATGATTGTCATATTGCTATGTGACTCGATGTGTTAGTTACTAAATAAGGACAGACTGATGAGAATTACAATAAAGGACGTTCGCTTCTGTTTCCTATATGTATACAGGGCCAAAATTTTCCATTTCATAGAATATCTTCAAACCTGGAATTTTGACTTAGAATCGAGTATGAAAATCATAGGTCACCGGCCTTGGTCTTGGATTGTCTACCCTTGAAAATCGGAAAATATAACAAAATGCTGTGATCTAGGGCAGACAATTCAAAATCAAGAAACTGTATCAAACGTCGTAAATGCCAATAAAAGTCGAGGTTTACTTGTAATAAAAAGCAGTTTTTTGGGCACTTATATAAATCATTGATTTAGAAATAAAGTGTCCTGGACACGCTTTATGTAAAGCGGACTCATACGGTGATATCGGAAAAATCATAGTTTTGTGGCTTGTTGTTTTGTTTCTAAAAATACTTAAAGCTGCTCGTTCTCAGTTGCCGTTGAAAAAAAAATGTTTTTTCAAAAATGACTTACAATTACATAAGTATAAAACTAAAGGCTATAATCAACAATAGAAGTAAATATCTAGGTAGGAATTTGAAAAAATCGATTGAAAATGCTGGTTTTACGGTACCGCTACACCATATGTTTATATTGGAATTTCAAAAGCGTTTGCAACGCTTTATTATTTGATAGCGTATTATTTCAAATCAACAGATATACGTGACAGGAATTTATACTAGAACCTTTTTATATGACTATATGTTCTAAAATACGTTATTTTCATACAGTTTGAAGAACTTTATTTTTTACCAAATTCTAAGAGCGAGCAGCTTTAAGAGTTGTTCATCAAACATTCAAGTTGCAGCAATTGATTTAAATATAAATGATGTATGTATCACTTTTTCTTCTGATGTTTATTTCCTGTAACATCAAACTGGGTCAAACGAACTTAACAAAGACCAACTACATCTTTGTTAAAGGGTCACTCCCTACATCTAGCAGATTATATTCACCAAACATAAATAATATGGAACGTAAAATGATAAATAAATACAATTTTAAAGAACAACATATATCGAAAAATGCCTCATTTTAGTACAAATCAACATAGAGACCTTCTGTAATAAATTGATATCCACCTATTAATTACACAACAACACCTTTACATAAATTATTGAATATTTACGGTACTGCAACATATTTCAAAACGCCGATTTTACCGAAGATAACTGGAATGTATAGCTTTAACTTTTAGGTTACGTAATAATAATTGCCAATATTCTATTATTTATGCTTTTGAAGTTATATAATGTGACACCAGTTTTAGGGAGTGCCTCTTTAAGATTTTAAAGGGTTATAATGTTTATGTCAATGTTTCGATCATATTGCAGATACTGAAAGCGTAACTAGCGACAAAAATGACAGTTTCATAAGACTACCTACAGAAATATTCATGTGCAGCGATGGAGTAAAGGTTGCAGAGTACCTCAAATGTGACGGAAAATTTGATTGTAGAGACAGGTCCGATGAAATTGAATGCGAATACATAGGTACTTTTTATGAGCTTACCGTTTTGTATTGACATACATGTACTTGCCCGAATTATGTATCGTTATCTCAAAATATTTGACTAAATTACAAGATGGGAATATACTCAATGTCTGCATCAGTTTCATTCGACATATATTCATTTGATTATTGTTTGATATTGTTTACTCTATATTTTATTTTTGGCGAAGCCGTTTTAATTCGAAGCAACTGCTGAGAGTTTTTACAGTCAGTTACTGTGACGATTTTTTGTTTCATTTAGTATATACTTTCAATAACATTTTGCTTTTAAATTAGTGTACAAAAAAGTCTTGAATTATTCAATTACTCTTTGTCTCAGCTCATATGATGATGGAAAATAACAATAGCAACAACAGCAACAATACAAACAATCCTTCAAGTTTCGAGTTAGGGTCGTTTTTCAGGTGTGGTTCTGGGGAATGGATAACAGTCATTGCTCAATGTGACACTGTCATCGACTGTTTAGATGCGTCAGACGAGATACATTGTGATTTCAATAGTTTAGGTGGGTACCAGTATGTCATATAATATAAGGAAAACAAAAAGTCTACAAATACCGCTGACTACATGTATGTAGTCAGAAGTTTAAAATGATTTAACCGTTCAGAATGAGTTATAACCAGAATATATGACAGTGAATCTGTATATTAACAGTTAAATTCCCGTCGATTGTGGAGAAAGTCATTTTCTACTTTCCTAGTTAAAAATTAAAAAACACACCCTTTCCTTTTTCTTTTGTATAATTATGTCAATTATGCACCCTTTTTCTTTTCTTTTGTATAATTATGTCAATAATCCACCTTTTCTATTTTTTTTAGTATAATTAAGTCAATAGTTAACAATTTTCTACTTTCTTTTGTATAATTATGTCAATAATCTACCCTTTCTATTGTATTTTGTATAATTATGTCAATAATCCACCCTTTCTTTTTTGTTTTGTACAATTATGTCAATAATCCACTCTTTCTATTTTCTTTTGTATAACTATGTCAATAATCCACCCTTTCCAATTTCTTCTGTATAATTATGTCAATATTCCGCCTTTTCTAATTTCTTCTGTATATTTATGTCAATAAGCAAAATAATACAGCATAACTTCTTACTTATCTTGTGGTTTTAACTTCATCCTTGGCCTTACGCTATAATCTGGCAAAAATAAACTACATTTTTTGTAATGTCAAATTGCCTTTTCACCGCAAAAGTATGTTATTATTTCTTTGTGTGTTAACTTCAATGTATTTTAATCTTTTTCTAATGCTTATAAGCTTCAATCTTGTACCTTGATATTCCGTTGTTGATGTCAAGCATTCTCCAATACCATTTAAAAACAAATTATAAATAAAAAACACTTGCAAATGTTTATTTCGAGACTAAAGTAACTGTAGCTTCATTTTACATTCGGAAATATAACTTACGTGCACACGTTAGTTACATCTGCAGCCATTTTTAGCTCACCTGGCACAAAGTGCCAGATTGAGCTATTAGGATCGCATTTCGTCTGCCGTACGGTGTACGTCGTACGTCGCACGACGTTTTCCTTCAAACGACATTTCCTCTGAAACCACTAGACCAATGTTGATGAAATTTGGCAGGGATGTTCCTTGCATAACGCCCTTTCATAGTTGTTCAAATAATTCCATTCCATGCAGAACTCTGGTTGCTATAGCAACGGAAAGGAAAAATTTTAAAATCTTCTTCTCAAGAACAGGAAGGCCTATAGCTTTGATATTCAGGATGTGGCATTGCCTACTGGACTTCTACCGAGATTGTTCAAATTGTGACTACGGGGTCAAAATTGACCCCGCCAGGGTGGTCACTTGATTTTTCAATTTTAAAAATCTTTTTCTCTGAACCAAAAGGCCTAGAGCTCAGATATGTATCATGTAGCATTGTCCAGTGAGCCTCTACCAAGGTTGTTCAAATCATGACCCCCGGCTCAAAATTGACCCAGTCAGGAGGGTTATTCTTTTTATTGATCATTTATTTATAATATTCTGAAATGAATTCTTGTAAATTTCTAGTAGTATTGGTGCTTTTGGCAGACTTCAAAATACCTCATGTTTTTCAGTTTTCAGTAATTTTCCCCTCTATGAGTGCTGCATGGTTGAGTTAGCAACTTGACCAGTCTCAAAACTATTTCTGGATTTATAGAAGATTATTTGTACATTAAGTGTAATCTCAAGGCTATTTATAGCTATTATACAAGCATTCTTCCTCTTGCTATTTAATAACAGTATCTAAGGGAAGACACTTATGCAAATTCCTGACATTTGTAAAGTGTTGAGTGGTCTCCCTTTATATTTGGATATGTTTCCTGCTTTGCCTGTTATATATTCAGAAATACACGACAGAAACCCGTATAAATAATACTGATATATATATAAAGCATTACATGCATACATGCACGAGCTTTATGAATCAGCTAGACACATTCGAAAGAAAAGAATATCCAAACTCAGATAAAGAAAGAAAACACAAAAACCAACCTCAATGCATCTTAAAAAGCAAACATGTACTTTTTTGGTGTGTTTATCTAGGATTGCAGGAATGTACGAAAGAACAGTTTCAGTGTGATGATGGAGACTGTATACATGTCAGCCTAGTGTGTAACTTCGTAGATGATTGCATCGATGACTCGGATGAGTATTGCGGTAAATTAACACGTTGGCAGGCATTTTATTTTTGACAAAAACGCTTTCGTTCTTTCCACCTGAAATCGAAACATATATTTTCTCTTAAAGTTTGTTTTCTTTTTCACGCCTTTTATTCCTCGAGTTAATGACATAATTGCGGGTTATTTCAATGCGATGTCGCCAAATCGATGTGTGTTAATACTAGATGGTGCTGCCGTATATTATCGATTTAGTGCCGAGTGAGTTACGTTTTATGTGATGTCGCAATATAACTTAAATTTATGAAATATAAGTCTACAAAAAGTTGTAGTAGCTAGAATTATGCTTAGAGAAAATGTTATTAACAATAATCAATTAATTCTTTCTGGGTTTATTTTTTGCCAGAAAAAGTAACAAAAGTAAAGTGGAGAGTGTTATTACTCTATATCTTGTAAGTTGTAGAAGTAGCCTTTTGGATGCTTTAGCCATCGCCGATAAAAAATACATGTATATATACATTCGCAAATGTCAGAATTAAAAAGCTGTTGAGCCTATATAAACACAACTTTCTCCTCATGCACTGTGCATAATATTGATTTAGAAATGAAATGCCCACCGCGTTACTATTTCAGATTTTGAAGAGTGTTCCCTCTTGACTGAATTCCGCTGCAAAAGTGGACAATGTATTCCAATGACACAGAAATGCGATGCAGTCAAACAGTGTACTGATGGTTCTGATGAAACAGAGTGCGGTTGGTGCCTTTCTTTTAATCAAGACATGTGATAAATTTGATATCAGATTGCGTTCATGGAAGAGTTAGTTAGCTTGCAACAAGCTAGTTCGGACCCTCAGTAATAAACAGTGTCTACTAAATGACCGTTCGGAAGCGGTAACCTTGGATTTCATCCTTTTTACCTATCATGTTTTTCTAAATGATGTTCTTTATTTTCATACCCCCGCCCACAAGTGTAAGTATGATACTTAAACAGAAATGAAATAAGTAACATACGTAGTTTTGCATGGTCCATGTTTCAAAGGTCAGAGGTCACAGGGGCTCGCGAAAATATATTGTTGTGCGCTCTTTATCGCCAAAACCCATGCTCAGATTTAAATAATTCTTCACATAAATGATAAGTACCATGCCTAGTTGCGCATGATCCATGTTTTGAGTCACTAGGTCAAAGGACAGGGTCACAGGGGCTCGCGAAAGTATTATCGTGTGCGCTCTTTATCGCCAAAACCCCTGCTCAGAATTAAATGATTATTCACTAAAATGATAAGTACCATGCCTAGTTGCGCATGATCCATGTTTTGGGTCACTAGGTCAAAGGACAAGGTCACAGGGGCTCAAGATAGTAATATCATGTGCGCTCTTAATCTACAAAACTCCTGGTCAGAATTAAATGACATTTTACAGAAATGATAAGTACCATGCCTAGTTGTGCATGGTCTATGTTTCGGGTCACTAGGTCAAGGGTCAAGGTCACAGGGGCTCGAGACAGTAAAATCTTGTGCGATCTTAATCTTAAAACCCCTGGTCACAATTTAATGATATTTCACAGAAGTGATAAGTACAATGCATAGTTGTGCATGGTCCATGTTTCAAGTCACTAGGTCAAGGTCATAGGGGCTGGAGACAATAAAATCTTGTGCTCTCTGATTTTCCAAAACCCCTGGTTCCAATTTAATGGTACTAGTACTTCACAGAAGTGATAAGTACCATGCCTAGCTATGCATGGTCTAATAATTAACTAAAGCATTAAATGTCACATAATTTCTATATACTGTGTAGAGTTTTTCATCACCTTCAGTGGTAGTTGTATTTGGCAAAATCGTTTCCATTATACAGTTTTACTGTAGTCACAGTATGTGCCCTATCCTATAGCTATTTGTTTAGTTGATAACTTAAACTGTGTGTTAAATTTAACCTGGTTAACCGTATTTTCAATTTATCCAATAACACAAGTTCAATGACTACTTGAACTTCTACACTATAACCTTAAGTACTGTACTGTTTCTCTTATGACAACATTGTTGAGTTAGTATAAGTTCGGTTTGGGAATGCCCTACCACCGCCACGACCTTTATCATGCCGCATACCTGGCAAATAAAAGGTGTTAGCCTAAGTGCCCTTTCAAATAACCTTTTGCATAATCTAACACTGTTGTGACAGCTGCTATAAGCTTCAGTTCCTTTCCACAAAATCAATTCCATATCAGAATTATTATATTTCTTCTCTAAGTTTTTTTTTAACATTTTGAAATATATTTCCAGATGTTTGTCAGTCTAACGCCTTTCATTGTGACATTGTTTTGTGCATACCATTGCGATTAAAATGTGACAACTTTGAGCATTGTGAAGACGGAACTGACGAAATGTCATGTGAAACGAGCGATTTCACATCATGTCAAGATGCCTGGGAAGCCGGTTATAGGAACACAGGATACTATATATTTGGTATACTTAATTATTATTATTGTAATGTCATGTATAGCGCGCGATTTCACATCATGTCAAGATGCCTCGGAAGCCGGGTATAGGAAGACATAATATGATATCTTTGGTATACTTAATTATTATTATTGTAATGTCATGTGTAGCGCGCGATTTTACATCATCTCAAGATGCCGCGGAAGCCGGGTATAGGAAGACAGGATATGATATCTTTTGTATATTTAATTAAGATTATTGTAATGTCATGTGTAGCGCGAGATTTCCCATCATGTCAGGATGCATCGGAAGCCGGGTATAGGAAGACAGGATATTCTATCTTTATTATTTTGAATTCTTATTGTAATGCCATGTGTAGCGAGTGATTTCACATCATGTCAGGATGCCTAGGGAAGCCGGGTATAGGAAAACAGGATACTATACTCTTTGATATATTATAAAAGTCAATAAAATATTTTTGTATTTAGTCATGTTTCAACTGTAAATTAGTATTATACCGGCGATCGTGGTTAATTACAGCGCATCAGAACTCCAAATAATTTCTAATAAGACGATAAACACCGCTGGAACGGATACAATTTCTACAAGTTATGTACCAGACACGCAATGTAATTTTGTTTTCTCCGTAGGTATAAAGTGAGAAAAAAAAAAGTAAGCATTGGACATGGTAAAGTTTTCGCAGAGTTATCGTTTGTCAACATGCATGAACATAGGACGAACAAGTAGTGCAAATATGAAAATATTTTCAATTCTAGAAAATAGAACATTTATTTTTCTACATTCACAACAAATATCTGCCATTTTCAGCGATGTAAACACATTAAAAACAGGTGGTGTCTTGACGACAATGTAGTTTATGTTTGTAATAGTTATATGTGTTCCCAGTCATATCTCGAATGTACCAGGGTTATTTCGGGAGGCATAATGCTTAGCCTTTATTCAATGTATATAAACGTCATGTATTTCCAAGTCTCAAATTGAAAATTTTTTCTATTATTATTTCAGGGGATGCGCAAGCATATTGTCAATTCGATCATGTTTTGACAAAGGGAACGGTAACAACTGTCTTGGAGTTCGACTTTACATTTACAACATTTTCGTTTCTCTTTATTTCCTTTGTTGATGGCACATTTGACAACAGTCTAGATAAATATGGTAGCGAGAGTAAAACAAATTTCCTAATCTTTGACGAATATGGTGGCAACTGCACTCAACAGGTATCAAGTTCTGATATGTAACAGATATCTATATTAATGACAATCATGTAAACACATTTGCAATGCACCATTACTGACATGTTTTGCATGGAATACTCAGAGAACGTAGTTTTAAACTTTAATAAATATGAACCGTGATATGATTTTCAGGTAAAGTAAATGTCTATCCTGTTAGAACTTAATGTTAATTCTGTAAACCTACAATTATTACCGAAGTCAATATAACAGTTTTATCGACCATTGGCGTCTATCACGCAAACCTTTGAATGTATTACCTCAGTTGTAAAAATGCCGATTGCTTTCATAGTTCACATATACGAAGCGATATAGACCGATTGCAGGATGTTAAAAAATGTTAATATTGTAAAATTTGACGATGAAAGCCATTACATCATGTTACTTATGTGCCAAAGTCGTCCATGTCTTTTGTTACCATCATTTAACGTGAAGGTTCAGAATGCAATATATATGGACTGTCGCGATAAACTGAAATATGTCCATTTTTGACCTATAAAACCTAGCTGTGACATTTAAATCGAGGTAGTTCCTGGAATTTTACGAAACATAGTTTTAGTCTAATTTGGCTGTTTTATTTATAAATGAGATACAATGTATTGATGTTTGTGGGAGATCGTGGCGTTAGGTACGGCATGCAATGTATTCATGACAATTGTTCGATCCAAGTGTGAACAAAGTAACAGCACTGTCAATCGACTATATCAGCATTTGTTTCTTCTGCATATATAGAACTTGGTTTTGCCTATGACACACTGTGTTACTATGGCAAACATGTGTGCTTATTATCTCAAAACATATACGATGTAATATTAGCCATTTTTTAAACAATCTTTGTTCTGGGTCACTCACACCTTGTCCTTACAGGGCTGCTAGATAAACACTATTACAAAAGACAGTCCGATCAAGCTTAATTGTATTTTATTCTAACCATTAATACAAAAAATGTGACATTGACCTTAAGACCCTTAACATGAAAATATTTGAGCAACACACCTATTTTTACACAACAACTGTTTTATGGCAAACATTTCTGCTAACTTACTAACAAAAATAAGAAAGGTTATTTATTTGAATTCTCAATTTATCCGAAAATTCAGGTAGTACAAATGTGTTTCCCTACGTATGAAGCGTTGGCATATTTGACGAACGATTCCGTGTGTTATTGTGGTATACTGAATTTCGAATTAAAAAGGTTAGTAACCATAGTGTTAGTAACAATAGTGTGGTATCTACGTTTTAACCAGAAAGTCATGAGGATTTTATATACATGTAAAGTGGATTTTGAACTAATAAATCGTGAAAACAATGTAGAAAGATAAATATTAAGTACCAAATAGAGTATGTTCTAATTTTCTGTATATAGAGTAACAGTAATTAAAAGACCAGAGATCAAAAGTGCAATGAAAACATATCCTTATTACTGACTTTAATATTACATGGAATTGAGTAAAGGCGATTTTGCTGTGTATATCTACATTTTCTTGGTTATAATCTTTAAGAGACACTCCCTGTAACTGGTGTCAAACTAAATCACTTTAAAAGCATAGATAATAGAATACTTGCAAGTATTATTACTTAACCTAGAAATTTAAGCTTTACATTCCAGTCATTATCGGTAAAATCAGTGTTTTAAAATATGTTGCAGTACCTTAATTCATCCACTAATCTATGTAAAGTTGCTGTTGTACAATTAATGGGTGGATAGCAATTTAGTACAGAAGGCCTCTGTGTTGATTAATTGTGCTATAATGAGGCATTTTTCGGCATATGTTGTTCTTAAAAGGTGTATTTTTTATCATTTTACGTTCATTGAACACATTTAAATATCCGACATTACTCTCAGTTTCAGGTGAAAGAAATCAATTTCTTAAAAACGATATACTTAATCATAAAATGTAAAATTAGCAGATTAGTAAAAATCTAGGTAGCAGTTTGCAAAAATCCATTGCAGATGTTTTGACGGTTTGGTTTAACGACACCGCTACGCTATATGGTTATAATTGTGTCATGGAATGCAAAAATGGGGCTTCTGGCCAAAAATTTAGATTTTTATGTTTTTGCATATTTGCAATCTATGTTGTCTCTGAGGTACAACCTGAAAATATGATAGTCCAATCTTGAAAATTAGCAAAATTATGCCAGATTTTGTGTTTATAGTCATGAACAAACCTGTAACATCTTAATGTCATTTTTGAGTCCTTTGTCTTCCATTCTTGTAGTAAAAGAGTACCCTATTGTGAATAGCAAATAGAACACAGAAACATATAATTGAGCACTTCTTCTTTATTGTATGTCATGATTTATTTTAAAGGTAACTTCTTACAAAACAAACATGTCTATATAGTTCAGTTGCCTAGCAACTCTTGAATATTTCATTAATTTTTCTAACTACCGAATATATATTTGCTGGAATTGAAAAAGAATTATCACCAAACAGAATTTTGTTTGCAAATAAATTGAAAACACTGTTTATTAAAACAGTCGGAGAATTTTCAATGCAAAATGTGCAGGTATTCTGAAGTTACTAAGCTTTTCATAGAAAGACTAGATGGGTGTTCAGTAGAACACTTGTGTCGCCCTCTTATGCTTTGTCAGAATAACCAACAATTTTGTGACAAAATCTAAGTGTAAAAAGGGGCATAACTCTGTCAAATATGACCTTGACCAACAAACTTTGGCGGCATCATGACCCTTATGTCATAAGCAATACAATTTGAAAGTTTGATGAAGAAATCTTAAGAAATGGCAAAGTTATAGCCAGCATTAAGTTTTCGTGACAAAATCTAAGTACAAACAGGGGCATAACTCTGTCAAATAAGACCTTGACCTACAAAAATTGGCGGCATCACAACCCTTTTGACATAAGCAATATAATTTGAAAGTTTGATAAAGAAATCTTAAGAAATGGCAAAGTTATAGCAAAAATCTAAATATATAAAGGGGCATAACTCTGTCAAATATGACCTTGACCTACAAACTTTGGCGGCATCACGACCCTTATGTCATAAGCAATGCAATTTGAAAGTTTGATGAAGAAATCTTAAGAAATGGCAAAGTTATAGCCAACGTTAAGTTTTCGTGACAAAATCTAAGTACAAAAAGGGGCATAACTCTGTCAAATATGACCTTGACCTACACAATTTGGCGGCATCACAACCCTTTTGACATAAGCAATACAATTTGAAAGTTTGATGAAGAAATCTTAAGAAATGGCAAAGTTATAGCCAACGTTAAAAAGGTTTATCATATGACTATCTAAAATCGGCATCGCCTTTTAGCATATGATGATGAAGAACTTACAGAAAGGGGCATTATAAACGCTTGTTCATAAAATCCATGACTTTGAAGGGCACTCAAATAAACTTTGGTGGAAAATTTGGTGGCATCATGACCCTATTGTCATAAGCAATACAATTGTAAAGTTTGATGAAGAAATCTTAAGAAATGCCAAAGTTATAGCCAATGTTAAGTTTGTGTGACGGACGGACGGACCGACGGACGGACCGACGGACAAAGCGATCCCTATGTATCGCCTTTTCTCCGAAAGGGCGACACAAAAACTAAGAAATATATTTCACCAACAGACGGCATTTCTTACAGAATTCACAGCACATAAGGAGCTTGCTTTACATTATTCAACAAGCTCTAAACAAGTGTTTTTCATTGCAAACATGACTTCATAAAATTAAACGATGATTATTGCATAAGACAATCAACACAGAAGTTACACATACATTTATGTTGCCTAGCAACCAAAGAATATTTCACAAAATTTTAGTTTTTATAGGTTTTAATGCTTGGAATCTGACTGAAATACTGGTACTAATAAGAACAATAAGCTGCATAGGCAGCCAGATATGTAACTATTCAGTCCTGAGAATTTGAGTTAAATTTTAGTTATATCAAGAGATTTATATTTATCAGACAGAGTAGTTCATGTGCAAAATTCCTGGCAAGTTGGCAACCAGCTCTAAGTCATGTGGTCACTGGACAGCAAGTCAAATGAGTCAAAAGTATTCTACTTATCTCAATAAACATATAATATAGCTGTAACATATACACTAATGATTCCTGCATGAATCTTTAAAAATAAACTTCCATTTTCAAGTTTGTTACCTAGCAACTACAGAATACTTTTATGTTTTATTAGTTCTCTAGCCTAGATTGCCAAGTAAACTATTTTGAAAAATATAAATTAAATTAATTTAATTCATAAGCAACACAATGTCTTTTAAATGAATTAGTATTGAACGTGTCCGTTTAAAATGGTAAAACCCTAATTCTTATAGAAACAGAGCAATGCAAGTAAAGGACAAAAAACTTCACTTCAAACTGTAATGGAACACTTGATTTTGGATAGACAGTATTTTGGCCATGTTAGACTTAAAAAACAAATGACAAAATCTGCTCAAATAGATACCACTGACTTATTGCATTAAGACTGTTAGACACCACAGGCAATTTCAGGCATTACATCTTCTTTGCTTTAATACAATTAAAGTTTGAACTCTTCAGAATTTATATAATCCGTTCAGGTGTTAATACCAGGCTCAGTTTACCTGACAAAAAATGGTACAATTTTAGTAACTGTTTGACAAGTTTAAAATGTTTTTCAAAAAAATGACTTCCAATTTAAAGAAAACACTTTCACAATCCTCTATAAATGTATGGTATATTGATGCCACCTAGGGATTAATGTCACACAGTATCTGTAAATTGTCACCATAGTTTCAGCAATCCCTCCATTTCACTATATACACCAAGAGTCAATCTGGGGCAATTTTTGTGTGCCCTGCCAACAACATTCTCCACATAATACTCTCATTTACACCTGAAATTTAAAACATTCCCCAGTTACATGCAACTAAGATTATATTTAATTGCATTTTGATCAAATAAAATAATGCTTTTAATTGATATAAGAAACAAAGTTTAACAAATTTCAAATTTCAAATAAATGGTTTTGTATAATTGCACTATACATTTACAACACCCATCTTTAGTTTGACTTCAATGTTGAATGGACTAGCTGATTCTCTTACAGAAGAACTGCAGATAAAAATGTAAGGTGAAGTTATCAAGAAATAGCCACATAGTGTTTAAAAATATGAACATGTTTCTTAGATTTCTGTAAGGAAGCTAACTGGTTAACTTTAAACACTTGGTTGTTGTGTCAGTTTGAAAAAACTATGCCCTCACTAAAAATAAAACAATTCAGTTTCATAACATTTACAGAATGGGTAGCTCTGTGAGCAAGTTAGAACATGAAATGATTACTCTGACTACCCTTGGAGTTTAATCAGTCTACAGTCTGCTATTTAGTTCTCTATACATTTTCATCATATAATCCCAGAATACTAATTTAAACAGCCCAAACAAAATATCATTGATTAATGCAAGTGTGTTGGGTACAAATTACAACATTAGGTGTATGTACATTAATTTTGTTAGTTATTAATTGAGGGCACATGAATTGAAAATACTTAGCCTGTTTTTCTTCTTTATAAAGACATGCAATCTTACCTATTAAATTTAGCCATATTGCATACCAAGCAAACATATCATTAATTTCATGACCATAATTTATAGCAAGTTCTTGTACTATACCTACTGTGTACATGCAGACAGTTGTACTTCAAAGTTTGATTGTGAACAACTAATTCCCATATAGACATATCTATGTATTTTTGGTAAAGGTAGGTCATATGCAGTATGTTTACTAAAATTAGTAAAATATACAAGTTTTGAACAAGCAGTTTATACCATGATATTTACTGCAACCACAAGAACCCTTTTTAGATTTATTTACAAGGTATTTTATCATTCTCAAATTAATCTTTTAGCTCTGAACAAAATCATCATCATCACTCAGCATCAACAGCAGCACAAATCATATAATATCTGTAACAGTATACACGCATAATATATTTATAATAATCATAATCTGTACCATCTTTCCATGGATTCTAACCATGTTAATGAAGTCAAGAGCTAGCCCAGGATTGAGGCTGTTGGAATTCCTTTTCAACCAGACATCCACTATAGCATAGGTTGAAAACCTAACCAAACCTAAGTTAAAGTCCTTGGCAGGACAAAAATTGTTCTTGGCAGTGAACATTCAGGCTGGCTCATTTCCACAGGTCTACATTTAATTATAAATAGGGCAAGTATATTTTAATGTATGTGATCAACATAACTTGGTTCCTATCAACAAACCGTTGCTACACGATTCCTCGGTGTCAGTCTTACTTCCGGGTCTAAAAATATTGAAAAAATGATATTGTTCTCTAATAACAGGTGGGAAATAAAATACTCACGTGATTAGAAGGTGGTATAAACACATCCAGCGTCAAAATCAACTACATATATGCGTATCTAACCTTTAAATTGACTTTAAAAAGTAAAAGTATTCAGCACTTTGACCTTCGCGGAAATACACCGTTTATGACGTAATCGGTACTCAGCAGATTAATCAATAGCTTGTGATATTTGAATTGTCATAGGTTGTATACCACGAATGAAACTTCTTGATGATTACTGCATGTAAAGCAGTGATTAAAAGTAGCGACCTGTAATTCTTTGAAAGTTTACAGATCTTTTTTTCAGGCAAACGTCTAAATTCAAGTAAAAAAATGGCGCTTGTTAATCTCGCGTTTTTCTCGATAACGACGTCAACTTCCAGAAGCCCCAGAATTGCATTCCACGCCACATATTTGGATTTTCAAAAGCGTTTGTACATGTAATACTGTATAATTTGGTAGCGTAAAACTTTTAATTTAAAGATATACTTTACAGGAATTTATACTGGAGCCTTTTTAGTTGACTATTCATTCTAAAATGTGTTCTTTTCAAAGAGTTTGAAGAACTTTATTTTTTCACCAAAATCTAAGCGATTAGCTTTAAAACGTATTCATAGAAACCTTTGACGATGGCATAAATATGAATATTGATTGATTTGATCTGAGTTTCTAAGCAAGTTCTCTCCAAATGAAAAATATTTTATCGTTCTGGAGACAGAATCTATGACCGAACCGTTCAAAGAAAGGACCCGTTATTTCCATTACACAATGTATTAAAGGGGCACTCCATACAGCTAGCAAATTATATTCTCCAAAAAATCAATAGTGTGCTTAATGAACCTAAAATGATAAATATATACAAGAACAACATGTATCGAAAAATGTTGCATTTCAGCACAAATAATCAGCATAGGGTTCTACTGTTATAAATCTCTATCCATTCATTAATTGTACAACAGCTTTACATTTATTGA
Source organism: Saxidomus purpurata (assembly GCA_022818135.1). NCBI lineage: Eukaryota > Metazoa > Mollusca > Bivalvia > Venerida > Veneridae > Saxidomus > Saxidomus purpurata. Next base: position 15,736,811 of record JAFMSR010000006.1, on the reverse strand, counting down.
ATGTTTTACGGTACTGCCACAAATTTCAAAACGCTGATTTTACCGATAGTGACTGGAATTTATAGCTTTAAACGTTCAGGTTAAGTAATAATCTTTGCAAATATTCTTTTATTATGCCCCTTTCGAAGAAGAGGGGTATATTGGTTTGCAGATGTCGGTCGGTCGGTATGTCCGTCCGTCCGTCTACCAAGTGGTTCCAGGACGATAACTCAAGAACGCTTAGGCCTAGGATATTGAAACTTAATGTGGTGGTTGCTCATGACCAGCACAAGATCCTCATAGATTTTGAGGTCAAAAAGTCAAAGGCAAAGGTCACAGTGACCCGGAATTGTAAAATGGTTTCAGGACGATAACTCGAGAAGACTTGGGCCTAGCGTCTTGAAACTTTATGTAGATGTTGGTCATTAACAGCAGATGACCCCTCTTGATTTTGAGGTCAAATGTTCTATGCATGATTTTGAGAACAAGGCAAGGTCGCAGTGACCAGGAATAGTAAAACGGTTTCCGGACGATAACTCAAAAACGCTTGGGCCTAGCATCTTGAAACTTGATGTGGAGGTTGGTCATGAGCAGCAGATGACCCATGTTGATTTCATTATTTTTTAAAAGCCAATAATTTTTTTTAAGGCCAAATATTTTTTTCAATTTTAGGCTGAACGCAAAAAAAGCAGAATGGCTTTGCTTAAGAAGGTTCACAAGTATCATAAATATATTTGCAGGAACCTTTATGTAGGTTACAGAACCATAGACATCTGTCCTGGTATTTCATACAATAATATCACACTTTCGTCGGAAAGACCAGTTCTGATGAACTCATATATTTCTTACACTCACTCATTAGAGGGAAGCAGAAGAAGTATTAAGTATCAGCCTGATAATATAGAATCCTTTTATCAGATAATAGCTGGACCTGCCATTTGTATTCGTGGTAAGAAAGTTTAACACTTTAAATTTGCATATTTGAATAAAACATATTCATCAAGATGAAGTCGTATGCTTAATATCCTTCTATTCATTGTTTAAAGATCTTACTGTTTAGAGCTGAATTAAATGCCTTCTTTTAACAATAGTAGCCGAACTAAATGTGTATATACAATGTAATATATCTGACTGACTTGATAAAACAGGAAATGTGTTAGTAATGTAATATATCAATTTTAAAAGTATGCTTTAAGTCTGAAGGGTTAGTGTAAATTCAGACAGAATCTGTGAAGTCGAAGCGCTTCATTTCTGACAAATGATGCCGACTATTGACTTAAGTTGGAAAATATTGGCAGGTTGGTAACTTTTACATTAATAAAACTTATTTTGCATCCTTTTGCGTAGACGTAAGCCTTGTAAACGTGTTCCAGATAAAGGAATTCATTTTATGTCATTCTTGATTGATGCATGTTTTTTAATGCAGATTTTAAGTCGCCGGATGATGACTTTGCTTGTAACATTAACGGAAAGCACATTCCTGTCAATGAGAGATGTGTATATAACGTGGATGCCACAGGTTTTCCAACTGGGTGTACAGACGGAAGTCATTTAGTCAACTGTGGTACGTACATTGCACTCGGCTGTGAAAAACATGCAAATTGCACATTCATTAATAAATTACTAAACTATATCCTAGTCATAAATTGTGCAATGTAGTAGCTTGACTTTCATTCTTTATGTCGAAAATAAGTATTTTAAAGTCCCAGTAGCAATTAGGTTGTAGAATTACTTGTAGCTCTTATTTAACCAAAAAATTCCAATTCATGCAGAACTCTGGTTGCTATTGCAAAAAATAGGAAAATCATTCAAATTTTTCTTCTCAAAAACTGTAAGACCTAGAGATTAGATATTTGGTGTAGCACTGTCAAGTAGACCTCTATCAAGATGGTTCAAATTATGCATCGGGAGTCAAAATTGGTCCCGTCCGTGGGATCATAATTATGTTTTACATATGAATATATAGTAACTATAAAATAAACTCTAAAAACTGTAAAGTCTAGAGATTAGATGTTTGGTGGACCTCTATCAATATTGTCCAAATTATGCTCTTGGGTCAAAATTGGCCCCGTACGTTTAACCTAGAAATAGTAAAATTAAAAATATTGTTTTGTAGCATTTGCTAGTGATCCGCTACCAAGCTTGTTCATATCATCACTGCGAAAAATAGGGTAATATACGGGAGTGTACGCCCCCGTATTTTTCGAATTTACGGGAGTGTACGGGACGTATTTGCATAATATACGGACCTCGTACACGTATCCGTATATGGAACATCTAGTATACGGGAATCCAGTATATTTTCAACACATACACGGACATCCGTATTCTTCGAGTGTACATGTATGTATTCTTCTAGTGCATTTCAAATATACGGAAATTTTCGAAGGTCGTATCATAAAAGTTGTTGTGTTTTAACTGTTTAAACGTTGCTTCATATTTAAGCTAGTATGTTTTGTATAATAATCCCTATCCAGTATACTGCCTGTATTTTTATGCCCCCCACAAAGTGGGGTGCATATAGCGTTGCACTTGTCCGTCCGTCCGTCAGTCCGTCAGTCCGTCAGTCCGTCAGTCTGTCAGTCCGTCAGTCCGTCCGTCCGTCCGTCCGTACGTCCCGAAATCTTGTGAACGCAACTCCTCTTAAACCGGATGGCAGATTTTGCTTAAACTTCCAGGGATGAACAACCTTAATGTGTAGATGGTAGTAAAGGAAGGAATTTTCGCGGCGACCAAATTTAACAGAATTATGGCCCTTTGTTTGGGTTTTTTCACTATATATCTTGTGAACGCAACTCCTCTTAAACCGGATGGCAGATTTTGCTTAAACTTCCAGGGATGAACAACCTTAATGTGTAGATGGTAGTAAAAGAAAGGAATTTTTGCTGCGACCAAATTTAACAGAATTATGGCCCTTTGTTGATTTTTTCACTATATACTATGTAGAAATTTTGTGAACGCAACTCCTCTTAAACCGGATGGCGATTTTGCTTAAACTTCCAGGGATGAACAACCTTAATGTGTAGATGGCAGTAAAGGAAGGAATTTTTGCTGCGGCCAAATTTAACAGAATTATGGCCCTTTGTTGATTTTTTCACTATATACCATATAGAAATTTTGTGAACGCAACTCCTCTTAAACTGGTTGGCAGATTTTGCTTAAACTTCCAGGGATGAACAACCTTAATGTGTAGATGGTAGTAAAGGAAGGAATTTTTGTTGCGACCAAATTTAACAGAATTATGGCCCTTTGTTAAGTTTTTCACTATATACCATATAGAAATATTGTGAACGCAACTCCTCTTAAACCGGATGGCAGATTTTGCTTAAACTTCCAGGGATGAACAGCTTTAATGTGTAGATGGTAGTAAAAGGAAGAAATTTTTGTTGCGACCAAATTTAACAGAATTATGGCCCTTTGTTGATTTTTTTCTTACTATATACCATATAAATTTGTTGCGACCAAATTTAACAGAATTATGGCCCTTTGTTGATTTTTTCACTATATACCATATAAATAATTGAACATATAAATTTTACATTTGTAATTTAATTTAACATGTACATAAGGTTACCGTAGATCATTTTAGGTATATGTACAGAAATGAAACAGTGGAATGAAAAAGTTCCACATAAAAATCTTACATACAGATATGCTTGCTCTTGTTTATGAGCACATCTGCACAGTGGGGGCATCCGTGTCCTTTGGACACAATTCTAGTTTCAATATACGTAGCTCGTATTTTCCGGGACAGAAATACGGACTTTTACATGAAAGATATACGACGTGTACGGGAACGGTATTTCAACCATATACGGACTAAATTAGCTTTCCGTACACTAAAGATGTACGGACCAGGAATACGGACTAGTATTTTCGTAGGATACGGGAAATATACATAGACTTATTCACCATATTTAGGGAACCGTATTACAGGCATCAATATTTAAAGTGTACGGACTTGATTCTCATCCTGTATATTAGACATATACAAAAGGATAAACGGACCTGTATAAACTAACAGTTACATAACTTGAAATGCGAGTGATAGCCGATGTTATGCCTTATTAAACTGTCCCACTTACATAAATTTCGTATAATTTACTGATGAAATCTTAGGATCTAAGGTGCATGTATATACTATAGTAATCCTTATATTTTTTATGGCTACAAGCATTAAATAAACTTTAAAATGCAGTTTTAAGCTAAATTGTGGTGGTTAATCTTTCATTACATGCTGTTAAGTAGTAAGTACTTCGTTAAATTCTGAACATAATAAAACTTTATTTACCTCGAGAGTTATGTCCTTTCACCCTTTTCGTAATTAATGAAAGATTTTCCAATTTGAACGGCATCATTTAGTTTGCGCCTAAAGGAACGATTTGTTGAAAAAAAGGCTACGCGCTCCCTGATTGACGGCAAAAAAAGGCACGCTTTCCGACATGCAGCATGCGCGTGATATGTGCACCACTGTACAGTTTAATGCAGTTTAATCCGATTAATTCCATTTATTTTGCATTGTTTTTGTAGGTCATAAGAAAGCACTTTTATGTTTTAATTTTACTATACATTTTTAATAAAGTTAATATATATATTTTACCCTAAAACGGATATAAATGTTTTGCTTATTTTCTAGCTCAGTATTTTACATTGTTTTTAGTTCATAAATATATTTTTCAGATCATTTCAAGTTATTCAGCATGATACATGTATATCAATATATGGACTATCGAGCAAATCCATCCAATCATGTTTTTTGTTTTCATTTTTGCACGTAATGTCTCCTTTTCATAAAGAAAAGGCACTAAATTTCTTTTGGCCATACATACAATATATAAGATTATGACTGGATGCTTTTTAGAAATGTACAACTATAAATAAAGGGCGAGTACCTGACTAAAAGTAACATTTAGCAGTTCGCTTATTACAGAAATGAAAACTTTCTTATATTTCCAGATTTAATGAAACACTATAAAGCCAAAGGGGCACATGTTTGTCAGTGTAATTTGAAGTAACTTGTTTATTGTAATGTTTGACACCCCGGCTGCATACCACCCCAAAATTACGTAATATTACATCACAAAAGATAACAAGAGCGGGTCCTGTCAACTACACTCAAAATGTGGAGTATGTAAATTTTACCGGACGATCACTTATTATAATATATTTTCAAAATAAATGAGATGACTATATTGTAAGATATTTTAGATTTTATATGTTATGTTTCTGGACCATATAAAGTGCTCCAGGATCCGAACTATTGTAGGCAACAAAAAATATCAATGAAAGACTTATAGAGAGCATCGATACCTGCGACTAAGTATATTTCTCTGTGCATGAAAAAGGGGACCTATGCAAACACTAACGCTCAGTATACTTTTTAGATGCAGATTCGTGCATTTTAATATGCATATATAAATTGAATATAATGGAAATTGAACTTACAGCAGAGTGACAGCAATATCTAAGTCGACGCCTGTTCAATAGGTCTCTTGTTATTTTCGCTTATAATTATTCAGATGTTGTATCTATTATAATGTCCGTAAGGTAAAACTTGAAGAAAAGAACTTTGCGGATATTTTCTAAAGATTTTCGTATATGCACATCGCGTATATGCAGGTCACGAATGCAGACCGTATTTTAGCGTAGAAGCTACGAATAACAGAAGTCAAATGATCAACTTTGATAACATTTAAAGTTAAAAGTTGTGCAATTTTTTATGAAAGCTCGAGTTAAATGCTTAATATTTTTTATTTTATTCATTTGTTTTACAAAATTAATAAATAACATGTCACAAATATTCTAACACTAGTATGCCACCGGAACACTGAAAACTGGATATTTGGGAATGTTGCATACATTAATTGCCTTTTTATTTACTATCTGTGGTCTTTTAAATATTCCTCATAATTTAAAGTTTCTCGCGTATGCACCGGCACTTGCTAGAAGCTGGTGTGCACGTTAGGTACTAAATAGCTTTTATGCGGGAGTGAGAACGTAACCTTCAAATATACGAAATTTATAGGATGATATCCAAAACGTTTTTTATTAAAAAATATCAACGTGGTCGTTAAACTCACCTGACCTACAAAACTACAGCTAACCTACTTGAAATGTCAAAGATACAGATCAATACGCACATTTTATTCAATGGCGATGGCTCCGTCAGAATATCTCAACTAAACGAGTCAGGCACGTCACAGCGGATTTCTTTTCCAACTTATTAAGTACTTTCTCCATATACTTTGGCTTTAACTTAAGAGATGATTAGAAAAAACAAACTTGTACATCTAGATTCTGATATTACAATGAATATGTAATGCCGTATTTTATTACTATACGGACTTGCAAACACGCGTCTGTATTTCAGTTATGTACGGGGTTTACACACCTTTCTACGTGAATGAGATTGATACTACCAAAATTGACGGTGTCGTTTTGTGTACCGGGTCAATTCTCTTTCGGTACGCACGTGCATTATCTGGTTACACGTCGTGTCGTTGGAGGTTTGAAAAGACAGACAAATTCAAGTTAATAAGAAAACGTAATTGTTGGAGATACGCATGCTCAGATGCCCTTTCCTCTTCCGGTACGCACGTATACATTTCATTTTGAAAAATGCGTTCTACCTCGCCGAAATGAAGTTTATGGGCGAAATGTTGATATAAGTCATTTACTACAAATGTAAATTTTGCTTAAAATGTTCCTACTCATTTATATAACAATAAAACATGTTCACGCAAAACTTCAGAAAGAATGTACATGTATTTCTAAAAATAATAATATTTTTTGTACTTTCATATTGTGTTCTACCACGGCGAAAGGGGGAAATGGAGATACAATTTCTTTACTACAAATGAAATTTTTATCTAAAATGTTCCTTCTAACTTGTATAACACTAAGATACTTTCAAGCAAAATTTCAGAAAAAAGACGTTCATTTTTAAAGATTTTATGATATTTTTTCTACTTTCACATTATGTTCTACCTCGGCGAAACGGATTGGGGCAATTGAACATAAAAATAAGCGTTATATGTCATATCTGGATAAAACAACCTTTTAGACCGAATTTTTGGTACTATTTTATAGTCTTTCTAGTTACAATAGGGGTCCTGTCGTTAATTTTCACAAAAGTTTATGAAGGAAAAAACAATTAACCAATTTGTTTTTAGTTGGCCGGAACAAAAAATTACTATATAGAAAACTGGGATTTTGGCTAGAGAAAGGAAGGTACTAAAACATCTGAATATTTCTTTGTAAAGTTTAGACCTTGGTACAAATGTTCAAATATGATATTTTGTACTTGAATCTTGTATAGATATTTTTGATGGGTGTCCAACGGGTGGGGGTAAATTGAATTTGAAAAAAGCTTGAAACTGCGTTTTTGAATTAAACAAGCATTTGGAACATGTTTTTTTGTGTTATTTTATAGTACTAAAAGTTGCGACGATGGTTCGACCCTTAATTTGACCAATGTTTTTACAGAAAAATGTTTTAAGTTATTTAACGGTCGGCCGAGAATGAAAATTATCTCTTGAAAATCTAAGATTATTCTAAGAGTAGGGAGGAAAATTAAAAATCTATATTATATTTGAATACTATGGACCTTAGGGCTTCATTCTACATATGATTTCATAAACTGCTATTTAGTATTTGAATTTGTTTAGCTTATTCTATAAGCGGAGTTTTTCAGAAATAGCCATATGTGAAAAATGACTCTCCAGGAAACAGCGGTATTTTCTAGAGATAAGAAATTTTTCATGTACTATTTTCATGTAGTTTAACTCTTGGCACACAGATCCATATGATTTTATGTTAATGCTACCATTCTTTTAGAAGTATACACAATACCGTTTTTAAGCAGTATACGGACTCCCGTATTTCAGAATATACGTGGAAGTATACTTTCTAAGTATCTAGATTCCCGTATTTTTAAGTGTACGGACTGCTGTATTTTCGGAAAATATGGCCTTATGTGCACACTCCCGTATTTCAGTCATATACGGGATAGTATATCTAGTTTCCCGTATTTGTAGGTATACGCAATGTCGTATTTTAGCAGTATACGGACTCTCGTATTTCAGAATAAATGTGGTAGTATATCTAGATTCCCGTATTTTTACATGACTGTACGGACTGCCGTATTTTCAGAATATACGGACTTGTGTGAACACCTCCGTATTTCAGTCATATACGGGATAGTATATCTAGTTTCCCGTATTTGTAGGTATACGCAATGTCGTATTTTAGCAGTATACGGACTCTCGTATTTCAGAATAAATGTGGTAGTATATCTAGATTCCCGTATTTTTACATGACTGTACGGACTGCCGTATTTTCAGAATATACGGACTTGTGTGAACACCTCCGTATTTCAGTCATATAAGGGATAGTATATCTTGTTTCCCGTATTCGTAAGTATACGCAATGCCGTATTTTAGTAGTATACGGTCTTTCGTATATCATTATTTCCGTATTTGCAAGTACAGTAGAACCTCGAAATACCGGACGGCCTTCGGCGGGGAAAAATCGGCCGGTTTTCCGAGGTGGCCGGATTTTCGGGGGATGAGATTTTGTAAGTTACGTTCTGGTCATTCCTCTGTTTCAAGAAACACGACAGTCTTTCTTGCAAACATGAATAACTGCACTATCGAATTTATTAAAATACATCTTAAAACATTTAAATGCATGTCACCGCCCATAAAACATTAAAATAGCATTCACAAAATTAAAAGCTAGAATACATGTACATTGTAATTAAATGTCAGCATCATCCGGCGCGACGTTAAGATAACACGTCTTGAATTTCAAAATACAGACGAAAATACCTTAAATTTTAACAATAAAACATATTCGTTGTGTTCAGCACTCTAAACACATTAATTTTTCGTTTCCAGTACATGTATATATTCCGACATGATGATTGTAAATCCCCGTTAAAATTTGCTGTCTTGATTTACTATGACACAAAATATAAAATGAGGCTCTATCGTTTTGCTAAATTTCGAACAAATCTGAGCGAAATGTCTTAAATATATACGACTTTATAAATCTATCAATCTTGAGATGAAATCTAATTATCAGCACGTTTGATAGACAAATGTATTGTTCGGCAATAGGGTCAATTTACAAACTAATTCGCACTTATTCTTTGTGACCGACTGTGCAAATTAGATAATCGCCACAAATCGTTTTCACGCCTGCGGCACATCAGACCGCGACCGGATTATTGAGAGTCATTTTAATACACAATATCATAATTGGACCAAAACTATCGGCCGATATTCGGAAAATTGAGGGACCGGATTTTCGGGGGAATATTAACATTAGTGTCAATGGAGAAAAAAAAGGGCGGAGAAAAAAGGCCGGAGTTTTGAGGTATCCGGTTTTTTAGGGGTTCGGAATTCAGGGAGTCTACTGTATACGAATTTCCGTATTTTAGGAATATACGGACTTAGATGAACGATCCCGTATTTTGTCAGAATACGTGCTATCGTATATCACGTTTCCCGTATATTTAAGTATACTGAATACCGTATATTAGTAATACACAGGCTTACAGCATATACGATCCCGTACACCTCCGTATTCTAAGTTTTCCGTATATTTTCCCATATATTGCTAAATACACGGAGTCCCATACACTCCCATATATTACCCTATTTTTCGCAGTGCATGCCCCTGGGTGAAAATTAGCCACATTCCGGGGATGATTATTTTACATAGACCTATATAGGTAAAAAATGAAAATCATTTTCTCCATAAATGCAAGTTCTAGAGCATAGGCATTTTGTTTGTAGCATTGTCCAGTGGTCCTCCCCCTATCTTTGCCTCTTAGTCAAAATTGGCCCCGCCCTTTTGGTCTACTTTTTAGTTTTTAGAGCTACAATGTACTGTACTTTTACTTTTGTCTATGCAACGTGTTTGTTGCCCTTGTATTATAGCTAATGGAAGCCAGATAAGCGATATAGGGTCATCTTGAACCTCTTGTTTTCAGAAACCTACGAATGTCCTCAAAATACTTTGAAATGTCCAGACAGTTATTGTATACCACATAATTTTTTATGTGATGGAGTCGAACAATGTCCAGGAGGTGATGATGAAAGGGACTGTGGTAAGATAAATGTAACCTTTACAAAAGTGTCATTTTGTAATATGCCCGCTTAGAAGTAGATGGCATAAGCAGTGTTTCACATGCATGTCGGTTCTTATTACCGAATGTAATTGCATTTCTTTATAGTGAAGCTGACAATAAAACTAATTGGGTTTTTTCAGATGGAAATATACTTTAATAAACATGTCAGTGTGGTGTTTGTTCAATAAAACTAAGAAATGTCCGTTATACGCCAGCATAACTACTTACACAAACGTATATAAGTCTGTATTATGTACTTATGTACATCATTGCAGCATGTTTTATCATACTGTTTTCGTTTGCAGTCGTAAATACAGTTTACGGACATTCACCTTCAGTGTCATTTCAAGTAAAATTTGTAAAATGTAATTAAAAAATATTACGCTGTTAAACAGAAAAAAAATTATATCTAAACGCTCACATCATTTTCCATCCCTTTTTAGCTCACCTGAGCCCGAAGTGCTAAGGTGAGATACTGTGATCGCCTGATGTCCGTCGTCTGTCTGTCGTCTGTAGTATGTCGTCTGTTTGTCCACACTTAACCTTGTGTATGCAAAAGAAGTTTTTTTCACTGGATCTTTCTGAAACTAGGTCAGAATGACTACCTTACGGAAATCTAGGTCGAGTTCGAATATGGGTAATCTGGGGTCAAAAACAAGGTCACAGGGTAAAATCGTAGAAAAACTTTGTGTATGCAATAGACGTTACATTTTTCATTGGATTTATATGAAACTTGGTCAGTATGATTGCCTTAATAAAATCTAGGTCAAATTTGAACATGGGTCATCTATGGCCACGGGGTCAAATCATAGAAAAACCTTGTGTATGCAATAGAGGTTGCATTTTTCATTGGATCTTCATGAAACTTGGTCAGTATGATTGCCTTGATAAATTAAAGGTCGTGATTGAATATGGGTCATCTGAGGTCAAAAACTAGGTCACCCGGTTAAAAACCTTATGTATACCATACAGGTGACATTTACAACTCAAGCATCATGTAAATTGGTCAAAAGGTTTGCCTTGTCAAGGTCAAACAGAATGTTTATGTTTATGATATTTAGTTTAGAGTTGAAGTTTGGTCATATATTGTCATAAGTCGCAGGTGAGCGATATAGGGTCTTCTTGGCCCTCTTGTTTCTGATTTATCTTCTGAAAGGCAGCCATTTGAAATATGTTTTAAAATTTCAGGCTGTATGCCATCAAGAAATGAAATACTTATTATTTACGATGTATTCAGTTTAGACGGTCCAAATATAGCTCAGTTTGCCCGGCAGTTCTACACGCGGACAAATGTGGTAAGGGTGTTGGGCTACAAAGCGTCGAAGCCGCTGCAAAAGTTTAACATCAAAGATGTATTACTTGAAGTAAATGATATCGAAATAAACAAGTCGCCTGATATTGAATTAAACTTTCAGTGTCATTACAAAGTTTTTGCGAGAGAATTACTTGAGTCATTACATTTCACATACGACAGAAATAAAGGTCTCATTGTTGTTCAGAATAGTGAAATATCTATAGAAGTCTTCGGAGCAATTATAGAAAGCAGATTAGCTTTAAAGGATGACTTTATAATATATAGAGTGTCTCAGTCTTTCATCACATTGTCTTCGAGTGCATATGAAACAACTGCATCAAATTTTACCGACATTCGTGTGAGAAGATGGCATAACCTAAATGGAATAGGAGCAGAGTACTTTAGTGAGATGTGCAAAAGTAAGTATTTTCAGTGCAGCGTACCACAACCACACATGAAGTTTATGTACGTATATACATAACACATCGGAAAGTCATATTAAATAATTCTATTGACCATGCTTTGAGATATAATTGTAAGACTCGGTGAACTAAATAAATAGATACAACTATTTTAAAAGCTTAAAGCTGCTCGCTTTCTTATTTGTGTAAAAAAAATAAAAATTCTTCTGAAATTAATTAAATTAATTAAATTTTAGAACGAATCATCAAATACAAAGCTTTAATTCCTGTAAAGAGTTGCTGTGTTTTTTTAAATTAAACGCTACCAAATTATAGGCCTAAAGGCGTTGTAAACGCTTTTGAAATCCCAATATAAACATACAGTGTAGCGGTGCCGTCAAACCGAACTCGCCAACCTTTTCAACAGATTTTCTCAAATTGTAATGTTGATTTTCACTTGTGCTGTTGATTCTAGCATTTACCATTACATTTTCAGTTTGAATATATCATTTTGGAGAAATGTAAACTGTTCGCAGGAAACTGAACGAACAGCTTACAATATGTTTGCAATATATATAATTTAAAAAAAAATATTGGGGAACATTGAAAATTTCTAATCCATAGTACATAATGTCGTGATTTAAAATAAAAATGATAGTTTACTTTTCATTCCAGTTTCTACAAAGGTATACTGCCAGAATAATTACAAATGTTCCTCAAGTAAATCATGTATACCGATGGACCAAGTGTGTGACGGCCAGATAAATTGTTTGCATGGTGACGACGAGGTTCTCTGCGACTTTCGGTGTCCAGCTAACTGCGCATGCACTGGATATTTCTTAGCTTGTAGTGCTACAGAAAGCGATTTAAATATGCTCAATGCAATTCCAAAGAACACGCGTCATCTTGATTTAAGTAACAACAGAAAACTTGACTCTATCTTACAGAGGGACTTCCTTGGCCTTTCTAAACTTTCAGTTCTTAATGTTTCTGGATGCTATATAAAAATAATATCTCAGAACGCTTTTTTGAGTCTAAGAAATCTGAGGTCTCTCGATTTAAGTTTCAACAAAATTTCAATCCTTTCAAATTTCGTCTTTGCTAGTTTGGTCCGTCTTTTAAGTCTTAACCTGCGAGGAAACTCTGAATTATCCATAATTGAAGCACACGCATTTGATGGTTTGTCGCGTATTCAAGAGTTAGACCTTGCTAATGCAATGGTCTTAAGAGTTTCGGCAGATACGTTTGTTGGATTGGAACTTAAATCAATTGATTTGTCAAATAACAAGATACAAGAAATAGAAAATTACGCTTTCCGTGACTCATTTGTTGAAAGTATAAACTTTGACGGGAACGATATCAAAGACTTTCAAAAAGAAATATATACCGGGTTGGTAGGCTTGAAGACTCTCAAGACCCCTGCATTTAAGTTCTGCTGCATCCGACCAAACTACGTCCTCGAGCAAGATTGTTACCCACACAAAGATGAGTTTTCGTCCTGCGACGATCTAATGAGACACTCTGGTTTACAATTTATGATATGGTTCATTGGCATCATGGCTTTTCTTGGCAACGCACTTTCGATTATTTACAGAATTAAGTACGACAGAGAGAGGCTGAAGTTAGGTTACGGCATTTTTGTGACTAATCTTGCAGTGGCAGATTTTCTAATGGCCGTTTACCTTATGATTATAGCAGTGGCTGATTCCGCCTTTAGAAAGAGGTAAGGTGATTTGTTGACCCCTGTAGATTTCTAGGTAATACAAATTCTCATCTATGTATGGCCAGTCGTCTTCCAAATGTAAACCAATGACACTGACTAAAGAGCATTGCTATCCAAAATAAAAGCAATAAACTCACGTATCAGATCCATGTTTAGCTCACCTGACCACAAAAAGGTCATGGTGAGCTTTTAGGATCGTTGAATGTCCGTCGTCTGTCGTCCGTTCGTCAGTCAGTCCGTTATTTAAGAATAAAAAAAATAAACTATATTAGTAACATTGACTTTGACCCTAGTGCCCTTGAACCTAGTGGAAAATTAAAAAAAAACAAAAACAGTGACCTTGGACCCCCCCCCAAAAAAAAAGCCCCCAAAAAAACAAACTTTTTTACTATTAAGAATTATTTAAGAATTGGGGAAAAAAACTTCTTTAACAAAATGCAGTCAAGAGTTATGGAACTTGTCCCTCTTGTTGCTCCTATGATGTCAGATAACTATATGAAGTTTCGAAGCTCTACGTTGAATGGTTACTGAGAAAAATTGACTCTAACGAAAAACATAATTAAATATGGACGACATCGGACGCCGAGGAAGATATGACATTTTATTTTATGTTAACTAATGAAATACTTGTTATATCAGTGAAATATAGATATCATATCAGTCACAGTGTGGGTTTTGTAAGTCTGTCGTCACTACTTTTTAGCTCACCTGAGCACCAAATGCAGAAAGGGTGAGCTATTGTGATCATCTGGTGTCCGTTATCTGTCTGTCGTCTGTCGTCTGACTGTCTGTCTTTACCTTGTGAATGCAATAGTAGTTGCATTTTTCATTGGATCTGCATGAAACTTGGTCAGTATGATTGCCTTGATAAAATCTAGGTCGAGTTTGAACATGGGTTATCTAGGGTCAAAAACTAGGTCACGGGGTCAAATCATAGAAAAACCTTGTGTATGCTATAGAGGTTGCATTTTTCATGGGTCCTTCATGACACTAAGTCAGTATGATTGCCTTGATAGAATCTAGGTCGAGTTTGAACATGGGTCATCTGGGTTCAAAAACTAGGTCATGGGGTCAAAATTATTGAAAAACCATGTGTATGCGAAAGAGATTGCTTTTTTCATTCTATCTTCGTCAAACTTTGTCTGTATGATTGTCTTGGTGAAATATAGGTCGAGTATGAATAATGGTAATCTGAGGTCTAAAACTAGGTCACCCGGTTAAAAACCTTGTGTATGCCATACAGGTGATATTTACAACCCAATCATCATGTAAATTGGTCAAAAGGTTTGCCTTGTCAAGCTCAAACAGAATGTTTGTGTTTATGATATATAGTTAAGGGTTGAAGTTTGGTCACATATTGTCATAAGTCGCAGGTGAGCGATGTAGCGCCATATTGGCCCTCTTGTTTAAGTGGTGCATATACATGAATTAGCTTTTGTTTTAATAGTTAGCATCAAATAAAAATAGAAAATGTTTGTTTTAAGTGGATATGGAATATATCTCAACTCAAAGTGATACAATTTTCACAGTTTAACTCGCGCTTCGAGCTCATGAAAATATTACAATTGTATCCTTTCTCGATGAGATATATTCCATATCCACTCAAAACAAACAAATATCCTCTATAGCTCATCTGTCTGAAACGGACGAGATAAAATGCAATATTTAGCTATGTTTACAATCTAGGACCTTCATTTCTTCACTACTTCAAACCGTATTTTAAGAATGTGTATGACCATAAGATCTCAAATGAGGTCAATCATGGGCTTGATCGGATTAGTTATTCAAGAGTTATAGCCCCTGATTTAACAGATTTGCAATATGTAACTATGTTTACACTCTAGCACCTTTATTTCCTCTTCTCCTCATCATATTTACAGAGAATGTGTATCACTATAAGATCTCGGATTAGTTCAATTATGGGCTTGATCAGATTAGTTCTTCCAGAGTTATGGCCGATGATTTAACAAAAATTGCAATATATAATTGTGTTTACACTGTAGCACATTCATTTCTTCATTGATCGTACATGTACTCACATTTGCAGAGAATGTGTATGACCGTAGGATCTCGGAGGAGTTTAATTATGGGCTTGATCGGATTAGTTCTTCAAGTGTTGTGGCCCTTGATTTAACAAATAGTGCAATATTTAACCTTGTTTTCACTCCAGCACCTTAGTTTCTTCACTAATCATAATCAAGGTTGATGAAACATGGCATGGGGCTCTGCCAAAATTGTTCAATGAACCCCGTTTCATGTAGAAGTATGGTTGCCATGGCAACAAATAGCAAAATCGTTAAAAAATTTCTCTGGAACTACAAGGCATAGAGGGTAGATATTTAGCATGTAGAATTGTCTAGTAGACCTCTTCCAAGGTTGTCCAAAGTATGACCCCGGGGTCAAAATTAAGCCCGCCCGGGGGTCACTTGGTTTTACATAGGCTTATATAGGAAAAACTTTACAATTCTTCTTCTCTGAAACCGCAAGGCTTCAAGCTTAGATATTTGGCATGTAGCATTGCCTAGTGGACATCTACGAAGCTTGTTCAAATATTGTCTCCGGGGTCAGAATTGACCACACCCAGGGTGTCACTGATTTTCATATAAACTTACATAGGTACAACTTTAAAATTCTTCTTCTCAGAAACCACAAGGCCTATAGCTTAGATATTTAGTATGTGTCATTGCCTAGTGAACCTCTACCAAGTTTGTTCAACTCATATCCCCGGGGTCAAAATTAACCCTGCTTTGGGGTCACTTGCTATGGGAAAAATTAAAAAATCTTCTTCAAAATCACATGGCATAGAGCTATAGAGTTTAAATATTTCGTATGTAGCATCGTCCAGTGGATCTCTACAAAGTTTGTTCAAATCATGCCCCTGGGGTCAAAATTGACCACAGCCACTAGGGCGGGGGATCCCTTGCCTGTATATAAAGTAATAGGAAAAACTTAGCTTCCAGTGACTTCCCCTAGCAACCAGTAACTTCCCTCTAGCAACAAGTGACTTCTTTAGCAACCATTGACTTCCTTAGCAGCAATTTAGTCCCCTAGCAACCAATGACCTTCCCTAGTAACCAATGACTATTCTTAACAACAAATGTCTTCCTTAGCAACCTTAAGCATCATGTTGCCACTAGTGACTTCCTTAGCAACCATTGACTTCCTAGGCAACTAGCAATAATTGTGTTTTGCAATCACTTACTTTCCAGTACTAAACAGTGATTCTCTTTGCAACCCGTGACTTTCCCTAGCAACTAGTGACTTCCTTATTTAAGTTCACTGGTACTCAGGTGAGCAATATAGGGCCATCATGGCCTTCTTCTTCTTATTCATTTAATGGTAAATGAAATCAGGCAAAGTGATTTTAACACAATTTACAGCTGAAAATATATAAAACTTAGAGATATGTCAAATTTTCAATTGTAAAAGATACTGAAACTTCTGAAAACTATTTTCTCACCTATGAGATACATATTTCCGCGCATTTACCCATGTGAGATAAACTTATCTCACATCGCTTATCTCACATCGCTGCCGGACTATTTTACGTTAATTGTAAGCAGACATAAAAATCGAAAAATGACTGTAAAATTGTTATTTTTGAAATAAACATAGGGTTGTTGGTATTCATTTTCTTAGTTAGATCATTTTCTATCCATCTATAGCAGTTTTGAAGTAAAATTCGAGAAAAAATTGATTTTCATTTTTTCATCCCCATCCTGTATTTGCACTTATTCCCCTGATTACTTGTGTGAAAATGCGATTTAAACGGTGAGAAAATAAATCTACCATGTCCATTGAGTTGTGGATAAGGAAATCCCACCCTCGGGTTGAGATACGTCCAAAAAAACTCGGCAGAGCCTCGTTTTTGAACGTATCTCAACCCTCGGGTGGGATTTCCTTATCCACATCTCATGAACATGTTAGATTTACCTTATCTTTGAAGTTAACTTTGCATCTGCTTGCTTACATTCCATTCTTATTTCCAGGTATATCTACGTCGATGACTACTGGAGGCACAGTGTGTGGTGTAATATTGCAGGCGTTTTATCGACAACTTCATCGGAAGCTAGTGTACTGTTTTTGTGTTTCATAACACTTGACAGGCTACTTGTTATTAAATTTCCGTTTGGCGGCGCTAAAATAACAACAAATAAGGCAACTGTTTGCGTTGTAGGCGCATGGCTATTTTCCTTCTTTGTAGCCGTGTTACCTGTTGCATATAAAGGATATTTCAAAGATAAGTTTTACTCAAAATCTGGAGTATGTGTAGCTCTCCCTCTCACAAGAGATCGTCCCCCCGGGTGGGCATATTCACTAGCGTTATTTGTTTGCCTAAACTTTGTTACCTTCGTTTTAGTTGCTGTAGGACAGGTGTCTATTTTCCTGGAGATCAGTAAAACTTCAGGTATGGCACGCCCGGCTGTATCAACCAGGAAGAGGGATTTAAAAGTGGCTAGGAATCTACTCTTTGTTGTAGCTACTGATTTCTTGTGCTGGTTTCCAATTGGAGTGATGGGTAATATTAGTTTTCTTATTTCAAAATAGAATACAGTTTTGCAGAATTTGCGTATTGACAGCAAATTCAAGAGTGACCTGCTATAATTCAATTGTAATAAAGTGGCGCCTGTATCCAAATGTAATAAAATGTTGCCTTTATCAGAAATCTCTGTTTTCTAAGACTGTGGTACACAATAAAAAATTTTAAAACATTTTACATTTTAGGATTTAACCTTTTTACCAACACATTGTACAAGGTAAAACGGACCTAATTTTACTTCATTTGATTATTGCAGAATTCGGAAAGGTCATCTAGCAATAGGTGAGCAAATGAAATGTCATTACAGAATTGTTTTAGCTTAACAGAACCAATTTTTGACGTCATGTGATTTACATTTTTGTCTTTTAAAGGAATGTTAGCCCTTACTGGACATCCAGTTTCCGGGGAAGTTTACGCATGGGCAGCAGTGTTCATATTGCCTGTCAACTCGGCTCTTAACCCTCTACTTTACACGCTGTCTGCAATTATTGGAGGAAAGGTAACGTGGATTGTACCCGCTGCGCATTTCGCTAAATGTGATATTACCCTTCCAAATGGTTGTAATTGCTTGAAGAAGAATGAATATATAAACCAAAGCACTGAAAGTAATGGTGAGACGGTTATGTTGGCATTTGAAAATTGATTTTAGGCAAGCAATACTAAAATGTTCAACTCCAAGCGATATATTAGAATGTTTAAAACTGTGTAGTACACTTTTCCAATAGGTTAATAACTGTCGATATGCTTATGTAAGATATTCGCAGTCTAAAGCAGAAAATTGAACACTTTTGTGACAAATAAGTTAAATGTCGGTATCTCTTTGCATTTCTGCAAACCTGCGATTTGATACGATATTTTTGCAACGAATATACTGTAGATGTAACTCCGCTTCGAACTATTTCTTTTGGCGGAGTTGCCTGTGTTTTTAGAAACGTAGTACCGCCATAATTCCGTTTTTAAATTTATTGGTGTGTTCGTTTGTTGTCTCTGGAACGGCTGTCTTTCGACAACCGTCCCAAAAACGATTTAGAAATGACTTATCCTAGATTATTGCTTTTACTATATTTAGCAGATAGAAATTAAAGGGACATACATGTACCTTACATCTAGCCTATTATATTCTCGAAACATAGATTATGTGTTCATTTAACGTAATTGATAAACAAATATAATTTCTAAGAAGAAACCATGGCGAAAAATGTCAAATTTTACCACAATTAATCAATATAGAGACCTCCTGTAATAAATCGCATCCACCCATTAATTGTACAATAACAACTCTACATAGAATATTGAATGGGTTACGGTACTGCAGCATATTTTAAACCGCAATGACTGGAACGCGTAGCTGAAACTTTTAGGTTCAGTTATAATACTTCCAAAGATTGTATTATTAATGTTTTGGAGGATATTTTGTTTGACTTTTGTTATCGGGTACATGTATGTCCCTTCAAAATAAGAAACTAAGATTTATGTATCTGCAGTAGAAATATGACCGTAAACTTTTTTTCACAATTTTGATTTAAAAACACAAAAAACATTTTATGCTAAGTATTAGTATTTTTCAAAAAGTATAAATAGGAAATGTCTTTCTAAGAATTATCACGGCCACTTTGAATGTTACACGTCATATCACTTCAAAGGGTCATGGCGTTTCAAGTAAGCACATTACCTATTTACACCGGAAATACCTCAAGTGAAAATGAAACATCCAGTACACATATTTTAGTTCCTTAAATAACATGCTTATTATAATAAGTTATCTCATTTTTGCAGAATTTCAATCCCAGTACGGACGAACAGTCCTTCAGTAGGATAACAAAAGGTTTGCTAGTTTTGTACTTATGCTTCATGTCCTCGCACACACGTGCTCTTTATCAGAATAGACCAGCCCTTTCTGTTTGTATTCATGACATGTCGTAGCATAACGTACATGTAAAATATTTATAAGATATGGAGTGTTTAACTACAAACTATCATCCATACATTTGTTAATTTCGTGATTCTACTTGCGAATCTTAAGTTTATGTCGACTCAAGGATATCCTTAAAAAACAATAGTATGTTAATAATGTTTTATGTCAACTGAACCTCCAATAGAGTATGCCTAATTATAAATAGCCCCAAACCGTTTCTGACTTTGATAGACGTTTATACTCGGCTACAATCTGTTTTTCAGCAAAGGAATCTTAGTACACAATATATGAATGTATGAAGGTCAATGATTTGCACGTGCTCATGTGAGTTTTTAAGATCGTTAAATGTCCGTCGTCCGTCCGTCCACAATTTGCTTAAAAAATATCTCCTCTGAAACCGCTTTGCCAATGGGGATGAAACTTGTCAGAGATGCTCCTGGCGGCATTGAGCTCTACCAAATTTGTTCCGAAAAGAAAACCTTAAAAGATATTTTATCACTAAAGCGGAACTCCTAGAGTTTAGCTATTTGGTATGTAGCATTATCAAGAGTTGTTCTCTATCAAGTTTGTTAAAAATTTGCAAGGAATAGCGCGTTTAACTGATACCTTTTACTACCATTTTTGTATCTAGCAAACTACAAATATTTTTATACGTTAAACAGAACAACAAAATAAAAATTCAATATTTTATGTGTGCGTGCGTGTTTTAGTGCTTTAATAGAAGCTTTAGTTGAAGAAGTACAACAATATTTTAATGACAATAACCAAACCTTGGCCGATAACTTCTGTTTGTCCCCAATCAGTACTTCGATTCCATTTGATTTTGCTAGACATTTAATATAATTTCAGACATCGGAGAGACTTCAATGAAATGTCTAATGATCGGTCATCGCATCTTCTCTAAAAGGAATTTCTCGATGTATCGTGATATTAGCACCTTGTCAATGGAAAATGTGGAAATTACATCGGAAATAATGGTCAAAATTACAGTAAACCTAGCCAAGAGTCTGGACACATTGCATTCCTCGTCTCTAGGATTAAATCCGTTTGATGAGAAGTCTGTGTTTGTCAAGGTTATAAACAAAAAGGTACGTGCTAACATGTTATAAGTAGAGCACCTTAGTACAGTAGTAGCACGTTCGCCTCGGGATCGGAGCGTTCGGGGTTCGATCCCCACCAGTGCCCAAGTAGTGGTAGTGGTCTAAGGCAAGACACTGATAATTCCTCAGTGGTACTCTCTCTTTCTCTCTCTCTCTGTCTGTCTGTCTCTCTCTCTCTCTCTCTCTCTCTCTCTCTCTCTCTCTCTCTCTTTTCGAGGTTTATTCCATCTAGTTTGAGTCTCGAGAGCGATTAGTCCAAGTTGTCAGAACCTGTTTCGTAATCGAGAGTAAATAAATTAGTATAATTAAAAAACGACGTGTATTTCTTTCTTTACAATATTCACGTGTCGTTACTGGAGCAATATAATAAAATATTATGCTCGAATGGAAGAGAAATATAAAACTTTTGTAAAGTAGAATAATCCCATTAAAGCAAATATCAAAGTCTAGTCGCAGTGGAAATGTTAATGGAATACGTATAGGTGTCAATGGTTAGACTTGCATCGATAGGTATAAGTATATTAAATACATTTCCAAAGACTTACATTATAAGGTCAGTGCGACTACCTAAACTGTCGCCAACTGCTGAAATGCATTTTATTTTACAGAATCATCCTAGTCCCACATAAAAATAGCAAAATTGATACATGTTATCCAATACTTTATGTCATTACTTTGGAGCTGAATGAGACCACCCTCATTTTCGGGGCACTTTTAGTGGTCACCGACCAAAAAATGTCAGTATTTTCAAATTTCATATATTGCAGTTGTATTTGTATCCAGATGTTTCTCTCCCAATTTCATTCGTGATCTTTCATCCAGCGATTATCCAAAAGAACTATTCCGGTATGGATCAACTTATTTTCAGCCAATCAGCAGTCAAACATATTGACAAGTGAAGATCCGCAAGTTCCCCAGACAAAATTACCTTGTTCCGGGTCTCTCCTATTTAGTATACTCTTACGAATAACTTGTGCGCGCTCTGAGAACTTCAAATCAGGAAAAATATTATCCCAAAGAAAAATTAAATGAATTTTCCCACGTACACTCGAATTGGAACAAGAGCTGTTCATATTTAGTTTACTAGTAATCAGGTCAATGTGACTTTATATTAGGTCAAGGGATAACAAAATCTATAGAGATCTATCACTTCTCCCGCACAATCAGCATATTAATTTTGAAGGTTACTGAATATACCATTTGGAAACCACTTTCAAGATAAAGGTCACCATGCCGATGATCTCTGACTGAAAAAAGAATTGGCGTTTTTTTCGTTGAACGGGAGTTTTAAGAATATATACTAAGTATTTCTGGATTCACCCTATAGAAGCCATTTTAGATACAAATATCATCGTTACCATGACATTTTCAGCGAGTAAATTTAAAATAATTACGTTCATAGCAACAAAACTGTAAGATTGAAGAATTTAAGCAGGTTTAAAAGTAGGAGTCCTCGTGCAGAAATCATTTTAAAGATTAAGATCAGTGTAACTTTGAATTCGGACAGATATTTGGGGCATCCTTTTATAAAAGAAGACTGACAGGCATAATGCAACGAATGTACGCCGAAATGGTCTAGAACAGTTGCATAAAAATAAGATTAAGGGCACTAAAATGTTGACAGATGACCTGAAAACCAACAGATGCTATACACTTTTTAAGAGCAAGCAATACTACGCTAAGTTCAAATCGTACGTGCCGAATACCTATGGCTTCCTAAACAAATTTCAATATAAAAGCAACTGTGGCCTTGAGCTGTGACAAAATGGCCTCGAAATCAGTAGATGTTATGCACTTTTCACCATACACAAGACTGTAAAGTTTGAAGTTTGAACACCGACCAGTTCTTCAGTTATTTAGCAATCCTGCAATAAATTTTGCCTACAAAACGGTGTATACCACGCGACGATATAGTGGCACACAATGATTTCTTATCCTTTTTCAAAAGGATGGTGTCACAAAATTTATATTACAGAGCAATACAAGTATATGTGTGGAAAACTATTTCCAACCACCAACAGACCAGAGGTAGTTGAAAATGTATTGCAGTTATCGCAATATGTTTACTTTTTCAACTTTAATTCAAATAATTTGTAAGTGAAAAAACTTTGAATATCGCAAAGTTGCTTGTAATCCGTTTGCATCCAGATGTTAGGTATTCCGATTTTTTATATGCACGTATCCGCAATTGAATTCTAAGTGTCAATACAGAGGATGTTAAATACACTGTAAATCATGTACAAAAATTAGATTTACAATTGTATTACCATTCCTATTAATTTACGCCAAAACACAAGGTTCACATTATCATACTTATAGTTTTATGTTAAAACTCTAGTTTTATTCTACAATTCTACAGATAGTATAAGCTTAAATTGTGTTCTTGTAAATTACGTCTCTGTGCGTTTCATTTTTAGGAAACATTATACTATTTAGATTTTATTTTTCTGCTTCAGCTGACCGGAAGTGTTAAAATGAAAGGCGAACCCTTTATTTCGTACAAGCCCGAAGACCAGCAGAATTACATATATCAGCTTGGAACAATACTAAAGAGTCTTATCGCAGCGAAACAAAAGAGGAGTGAATAAACTTTACATTGATATTTGGTTTATCAGTTTTTCACTTTTTAACTTTAACATTTTTAGAATTTACTTTGGTTTCGGCCGTGTTCTACATGTGAGAGTACAGAAACCTTACATTTAATTGTTCTTGTAATTTCATTTTATTATATTTTATTTAACTTCTTATAAATACGTGTTTTGCTTATTTTTGAAATTGTATTTTATTCTGTCAAATAGTCGAACATTTTACGTTATCAAGTAACAAATCAACTATTAAAGTTGCAAATTGTTATTGGTCTTTTCAAATGTAAAACTATGTTGTAATTTATTGTACTGGAATCTTTGTTCCAAAATATTAATGCCGAAATTCTGTTACTACAATGTACGAAACACCTAATTCCAAGTCTTTATTCGAGTGACCTGTTTCAGTGAGTTCTTTGATTTAGATCACACCTACTTATAAAAAACTTTTTTCAATACTTTGCAATATTGTCATGTTGAAATAAACCTTTTTTAAAGTGTATTGTCAAAATTTTACAGAAACATAGATAAGAGAGATAAGCAACTTCCAAATTAAAAACTGTTACTGCTTTAAAATCGTCTGTGGCTGTAGGAATTACCAAAGACTGCATATTTTTCAGTATTATATTAACAAATAGTTCCTATGTTATTGTTTCATACGAAATATTGCCAATTTTGTAGTGTGAATTAACAAATATTAACAATTTTATAGCAAACGATACCACATATTGATCATTTAAAATTACAAATTACCAAATAATACCCATTTTTCTAGTTTTATTAACCAGAGGTTATCCATTTTGTAAAATAATAGCCTAAATATTGCCAATTTTGTAATGTAAATTGCCAAAGATTGCCTATTTTTTGTAATACAAAATTATTAAAGTCTGCCATTTTCAGCTAATAAAATGTTATTTATTCTACATACACAAGCTGAGTATTTTTAAGGTAAGGCATCAAGTTTACAGAGGCAGCTGAATGTTGTTAGTTCGGTTCTGCAGGTAATGTAAGACATCAAGTTGAAACTACCCTCGAGCTGCCGTTTGTCAAGGAATATAAGAAGTACTGCTAAGTTTAACAAAGTACGTCCAGCCTTTGTGTTTAAATATCAGCATGGCAATCTCTTTTCATGTATAGTAATGTGCCTATACTTTCAGAAATTAAATATTTATGTTTGTATGTAAAGTGACCAGCGAGTATCGGGTGATTTTTATTTGCAAAAGGAATGGCAAACACGCAGACGTTATTAAACGGATCTGCATATCTCTCTTATCTATGCTTTTCTTTTATTGATAGTTTTATTTGTATTACGTAACCTTTAGAATTGCAGCTTGAAAAATAAAAGAATATTCAAAACAAATAACAGAAGCTTTTATTTTTATGCAAAAGAAGGAAAACGAAATAAGCAATGATAGGATAAAAATATTGTTAATATTTCATATGTTTATCATTGCTAGGTTCACGGCATTGGAGAAGCAATATATTGAGTACATTTTAAGGTTTATGTGAGAGGATAGTGTAATAGGAATACACCAAAATGAAGCTGTATCTATATAAAGAGTTAGTCGGCTGCCTTGTCTAGCTTGCTACCATTTAAACCAGTGTAAAGTCCCAGGAGCACTGAATTTACTGTTACAGAGATAGGATAACGATAGAACTGTGTTCTATTCGCTTTAAAACAATGTTGGCATCCTTACTTTCAAGTTGTTTCTTCACAAATATGTGTTCACAGAAAGCGTTTCTTATTTTATGCAATACCTTTGAAAAATACTGCGCTGTATTTGTAACATGTACTTACCGATTTGGAAAAGTGTGTACTTCTTTATGATACAAATAAAGGTCAATGAAGATGACCTTTCTTGGCAAAGTAAGAGTTACTTGTATTTCTAACAACCAATGTGCTCCTAGGACTTAAAGAACGTTTTCAGCAAAATCAATACTGTAAAGAGGTTGCCATCTTATCACCGCTCCTACGTGGTACCAGTACTATAGGATCAAGTCTCCGCCAGCTACTGGCCAGCTTTCCTATATGAATTATACAGAGGAAGGAAATCACTATGATCAATCATCATGGAGCTCATACAAAAGTTCTATTTTTTCTATTTTAAACCGCCTTCCTTGTGAAAAACTGGACTTGAACTAAAAATCTTGTAAATATAATCGAATTCTGTTCTTGAAAACTGGAGTTATGTTATTTAAAGTCAAACGATGTTGCATATTATTCAACACAGAATGCTTTATATGTGACCAATTAATAAACCGTTGTCCAAGAGGATAGCTGATTATTTGCGTGAAATCACTGAGCTGAGTGAGTACCAAATGTGCTTTTATACGAGTTGCGAAGTAACCAATCGTGCAAATTTCACTTTTGGTGCTTAGGGTTAAAAGTGTGTCGAAGAAGTATCCTCTTTTTACCTTGTGTTAACTGATAACAAACATTTGTTTGACCTAAAATATATAATCCCAATTTTAGGACATATTTTAATTGCATTTGGTACACTAGAAAGATCATGAACACTGCACTGTTTTGAAATAGACAACAGTATAACTATTGTACAGTCATGTTTATGGGATTTATCAAACGGCAATCTAAGTCAATGATTGGTCGGCTTCGGTTAGCTTTGGTCTAACCGGAGTACTTATAATAAAAGGGGCTTGATATCGTCTATAGCTTTAGAGAGAAGCTGCGCATAAACAATAAAATCACTAACTGTGAAACAGGTGATCGCTTGATTAATGTGAAAACCTCATCCCTCATTATTTATGCAGCTCAGTCAATTTAAGGCGAAGGTTATTCTTAAGGGTCAAGTGAACAAATCTCTCAAATGTGCAAAATGTCTTGATTTTGGGCACAATATACGCTCTTTCTACAAAAAACTAGACATGTTCCGCGTGCCTTGCAACGGGACACACGAACGTCCGATGCGAAATACATGGAAGACCTTTCGGAGCCCTCCGGTACTACTGAAGGAGAAGACTCTAGTGAAGGTGAAGGTCAGTCCCGAGATATAACTGTACATGGTGCTTCGCTGTGAAAACGGATAGAGTTATAATGAACTCTAACAACTTTCCCCATTGAACGCCTCGTCGTGAAACAAACGTAAAATGAAGAAAATAATTAGAAAACAGCTGCTCGAAGCCGACCATTGCCGTTTGATAAATCACATATACAACATTTCAAATCGTTTTCCTCGTGCAAAGTGTGCATGACATTTCTAGTGTAGCAAGGGCAATTGAATAATGTCCTAAAATTGGGATTATCTATTTTAGGCCAACCAAATGATTGTTGTCGGTTCAAATTAAATGAAAAGAGGAAACACTGAATAAGCACCAAAAGTGAAGCGTCAGTGGTTATTTCGTTTTCTGAGTTTGAGTTTTGACAATTGCCTAGTTTATGAAAATAGAGATTAAAATAGTACCTAGGTATATGTTTTTCTGTCTTATACAGCCCCCGTTTCTTGAAGATGTTTTTTTTCAGATACACAAGCAAACGATGACTAGAAAAACATTAGCTAAAAATTACGTTATATACCTCCACTAAAATCTACGTCATAAAATCCCACTACTGTATGAATTAAGCCTAACGCAATCTCTATGATGGCGAAGCAATCTTTACCCGATAACGTACATTCAGAAATAAAAAAAGATTTTATTCAGTCAATGGATAAGAAATGTATGAACTACGATAAGTACAGAGAGTAAGATAGTACAGTGGATGAAGCAGCGAAGCATCTAGATGGCCTAGCAGTTCTGCTGTATCGAAAAAGACAATCCAAGATTTTAATCAGTGTAAGCGTTTTGCCTAGAGTTAGGGACCTAGGTAATACAATACTCAGTACAGTAAAGGCCGCACAAGCAACAATTATTTCTACTGACGTATTGTTAAAAACATATGAAAATGCAAAACATGTTCGCAACGTCTAATTAAATGCCTGAAAATATAATACACGTAGTACACAAAGAATACAAATAAACAGTGAAATTGCTGTTTTTAGAATACCTCAGAGTTTATAATAGTCTCAGTCATTTGCAATTATTCATATACAATCTGAGAAGAAAACATAAATAACATGTTAATAATCAAGAATTTACAAGAGACTGTTAAGAATATAATTATGAATGCTATCAATATTATCACAGAATAGTTACAGTTAGTTTATAATAATTTACCATGTACATTTTGTAATATACATCATATTACAATAAATACTAAAAAGACACAAAGTACACAGTGTAAAAGTCAGGTTACCATGATTGCTAATTATTTCGTGAAAACTGCCATAGAATATATATTACAATATCATGTCCGTGTAGAACTGGTTTACTAATAAAATGATAATTGTGGTATTTTATTCAATAAACAGATGTTATGTTTTATGTTAAGGTAGGTCCACACCTTACGTCTGAATTTTTCAACCTCCTCAGAAAACGGTCATATTTTGCATAGGCAGTCTACGATGTATGTACTTTAATGTGTTGCTATTTGATAGGAACACGCTCACGAGACGTTGACGTCATGACGTCGTCAAGCAGTCTACCCATTTTCTTTAGGCGCTTTCATACAAACGTTCGTTTCTCTGGTATTTATGAACGTATTTTGAAGATTAAAGTTTTAATTCTCCAGAAACATTTATGCCTAACTTTTTATTGCATATTTTTGAAAAATTGAATATATTTATTGGTAATTCGAATGATATTGCGCCAATTTTGACGTAAATAACGTAGTATTTATCAGCTACCTCTGAACACGTTTTGCCGTTTTACGAAAAAGTTTGTCCGGTGACCCAATCTTATTTTTCAAATATATTACTACCATAGTGTAGATGGTTCAAAATATCAAAAAAAATCAATAGGTCATCTAAGTAGATTTTTTTTAATTTTGAAATTTAGTTACGGTTATGCGTTATTTTTGTGCGTCAATATGTAACGTTAACGTCGTTATTTCAACTGCAATATCAGGCAATGGTTTATTTCTTTACAACCGGACGCTGTCTAAACAAACAAAAAACATTTTTAAAGTCATAAATCTATTTAATAATATAAGTTTTATATTAAAGCAACACTGACCATATGTTAATATGTTATCGCTGATCATGAGAGGAAACATTAGCCACATGGAATGTGCTTTAAAACATCTAGGCATTTAAAAAAATGTCATCGTAGGTACCCATTTGCAGCTGGACGGGCTGAGGCACGTGTGACATAAGTGTCATTACTCAATGGCACACCGGATGCGATTCGAACACAGGACTCCCGTTCCGGAGGCAACGCCTTAAACACAAGGTTCTCGCGAAATTCCTGGCCTTGCCGTTTTTTTTTTTCCTTCAACTGAAGGCGTCGTTTCTTGAATTGTCCAGTTTCTTGTTTTGTCCGCCGGCGTTCACGCTTTCCACCCAACCCTATAAACATATCGAGCGTATACTTTCCTGGGCTCACATTATGCTGTTCATTTACCTGAAAAATAGATAATTGAAAGAAATAATATTTTACGGTTAGTAAGTTTACTGATTATGAGTGTTGCGCCGACAGCAATTAATCCGGTTATAAATATATATGTATTTTTAAAATGGGATCTTTTGATTTCCATTTTAGCCTTTCTGTTTATCTAAACAAAGGCATTATTCGTAATGGTGATCCAACAGACTGACGAACTAAATTCTGACCAGACGACAACCAAAGTGTCGTCTGCTTCGGAACGTAGCTGCTTGAAACTACATTGTATAATTATGTTTTTAGTAGACACTAGGAACGAATTGGTTAATAAATATTCTGTAAGACTTAGTTGAGATAGTTTGTTTACAACCTCGTTAGTTTACCATAATGTTTTTTTTTTTTAAAATTACCTTGCACATGTACATACATCCTTCATTTACATTTTTCTACAGTCATGACTTCGTGTTAGAGACTTGTTTTAGTTGATTTGCAAATCCTGCAAGATTTATTTGCAACCCCAAATTCTATACATCGTTTCGTTTTTGTTCAAATATCATGTAAATCCCCAAAATGCGTGACAATGCCAATACTTTATGCATACATGTAGTTAATAGACACAGATATTATATTGATCGTATAATCAGGATCAGAGGGTCCCGGGTTCGATCCCCACCAGTGATACGACGTTTCTTTCCTTAGGCAAGACACTGCCCCTACTTGCTCTGTCTGTCTGCAAGTGTTTAGTGTATTGAAAAGAAATATATAAAAATACAAAACGAAGTTCATGCCACTTCTATAATGACTAATAGGTGTAACTGTTGTATTGAAAAACACTAATTTAAATACTCCTTTTATATAAGTGATACAATTTAATATTAATATCATGAGCGCGACGCTATTATCACAAAACCTGAATCATTTATATTCATCACCAAAAGAAGTTATGGCAGACCTATATCACTATCACTGTGACTAATATCATATCTAAATCATCACTTTTTATTCAACTGATACATCATGGAGTATTTCATTAGTTAGCATGAAATAATATACAATTATGGACTTGTAAGGCATTGGCTATGATGTGATATTCACCGTTTTAAAATATGTATGTCATTAACTAACATGCATGGGGAGACCCTTTACGGGTGTCAGACTTATCAACTAGCGCTGCTGATTATAATGTAAACGTGGAGGCAACACGAAACAATAAGATTATATTCTAAGTCATTTCTCGTGTTCCTCCGTGATCAAGTGGTTAGAGCCGCTGACTTTAAATCACTGTTACCTCTCATAGATTGAGGGTCATGGGTTTGAGTCCTGCTCATACCATGTCTTTTGATATGTGAAAGTTGGTAGTTTCTTACGGAGGATAGAGATCGAGTTTTAGTTCTTCCAATGAACGAGGGTTAGATAAACTGCCAGTCTATAGAAATGACCGGAATACGGTTGACACTGGCGTTAATGTCCTAAAATACAAAAAAGTAACCGCCTCGTAACAGGTTATAAATGACTGCCAATGCCTTGATCATTTCCTTTATAGTATTGACATCAACGCGAATTAGTATGCTTACTTCATAAAGACAGCCTTTTCCTCCGTTAGAACATCAGAACAAGACTATTGAGCAACTTTCTCAATAGTAGATCCAATTTCACGTTCGCGCTTCTTTATTGTTGTTGCACTAGGCTGAGATATGTTGAGCTCCGTCAAAATGTTTGAAATCTGGGTTTCACCAACACCAGCGTTCAGCATGGCTGAAAATATCTTTTCATAATAGTCCAAATAGTACCGAAGCTACAGAGATGTCTAATATCACTATTTGCGGCATTTTCCATGGACAAAATGGCAATAGTGGGGCTCGAACTCAGGGATAAAATTAACCAGCGGGAGGTTTAGTTATTACAAGTAAGTTATCTCACCCAAACGACCACGCAGCTCAGTGCACTTATCTACTGCGCACAAATGATAACGGTTATACATATGTAAAACGGAGTCGGGAGGTTTCAACCCAAATTATATTATCTTCATTTGTATAACATGCAGTTTAAACTTAAGACATAGGCAGGCCTGAGGATGTGGTCGTCGTAGTACATGTTATGTCATATACTAGCAATACTTTTGTTTCACATGTATGTGTTATGGAGAAAGAACGAATAGCTTGAAATCGCTTTTTACCGCTTTGCATAAAAAGAAGGAAAATTGATAAAATGCGCTACCCTTTAACTGTGAATTCTAAAAAGATATTCTGAAGTCTAAATTTCAAAGTATATATCTGGAAAACATGCTTTTTAATAAACAGGTGAAAAAATGTGTGTTTACCTGTTGCCATCTTTGTATTGATATCGAAGCAGCGACAATTACCGTCTTGGGTTACTTTATGCCGCTTGCCGCTTGTGACTGCTGTAGTGAAACTGTATTGCCGGCACTTGACATCAAAGAATGATGCTAGCCCATTTTTGGTCTGCCAAATGTACCGACGAATTACAGTTCTCGCATATTCTGATCCGCGAAATACCCAAGCTCTATTATTCGACGCGCGTTCCTCCAGGAAGATTGATTATTTTTACAATCACCGGAAGCATCGAATTCAATTTGGACAGGCACTAGTTTGGACTCACTCTTTAAAGATTATACGGAACGACCTCTCTTTCAGAAAGCCATCATGTTTAAATAAATTTACTTCCGGAACGGTATGTGAATTCACTTAACGTCGTGCATAATACTTTTGCGCCTTTTTACAAGTAAAACTGTGACAACAATTTGATTGTTTTGCACTGTGAACATTGGTCGTATCTCATCTTTATTGTACGTCATATATAACGAAGTATAATAATATTTTCTCTTCTACAACCTTTTGCAAAAAATTGACTTCGATTACCTATCGATTTTATTTGATAATTTGAATAAACTACTATATGGTGGCAATATATCAAAATTTCAGGTGGGGTCACCGGACAAAATTCTTCGCAAAACGGCAAACTATATCAAGAGTACTTTCCAAAATACGACGTTATTTACGTCAAAATTGTCGCAATAGTCGACATACTGACTATACATGCACTCATTATGTAATAAACATGCAACCAAAATTTGTGTACACTTGTAACATAAAAAATGAAACTTGAATCTTCAAAATCTGTTCATAGATACCACAGGTACGAACGTTTGTATATAAGCGCCCACATAAATTGGGTAGACTGCTTGACGACGTCATGACGTCAACGTCGCGTAAGCGTGTTCTTATCAAATAGCATCACATTAAAGTACATACATCGTAGACTGCATATGCAAAATATGACCGTTTTCTAAGGAGGTTGAAATATTCAGCCGTAAGGTGTGGAACTACCTTAAAAGGAACATTATGCTGATTAGGATTATATGAACTTCCACTTTTATTAGTTTCGCTTTCTATAGAGTGTTTCATGTCACTACATACATATAATTTCTATATTGCCTCATTGCGGCTACATACATGTATTACTTAGCATAATGTTGGCACTGAGTTGTACTCCCAGAGAAATGAACAATACTAAAATCATAGCTAAATATGTGACTTTGTATATCGAGCGTTGTGAACATTGTTTTAACTATTCTGGTCAAAAGGTGATAATCCACCAACTTTTTTACGTATACATTTCATTCATGTCTGCTTAAAAATACATAACGCAGTGGTAATTATACGTTTAAGTATTGTACTGGACTAGCCCCAATGGCCGTTGTAAATATCAAAAAGCCCTGGCGCACAATTTGTTGGGCTATGTACTGGACCATTATGCGGTATGGCCAATTTGAGCGGTACTATAACTTTAACACTTCAAAACAGGGTTTCATAGTCTGACAAACTACAGACCTTTGTTTTATCTTGAGAACGCTATCGACTATGCATGTTGCGTTTTTTTCAAGATGAACACGTTTTAGTTGCTTTTCCAACTGTATCATTGAAAGATTTTCTCCCATAATCTTCAGCTAGGTATTTTCGATACAGGAATCCCTCACCCTACCAAACTGTTATGAATCTGTTAACTTGGACAGTATTTAAACAAAAACAAACCATATCGGAACGACAAGTACGTACATGTATATCTAACTACTAACTTTTCCAGTGTAAGTCACCTAATGTCTGACGAAAACGTATCAATATCTTTGAGAAATTAATTTAAAGCAAAACATGTCAGATCTGATAAAAAAAGAATCTGGAATACGATAAATAATTAAAATGTTATTGGTGTACAGTTTCTTTAATTTCGTTTAATTTATGATATTTGAGAACTTGCTTCTATTTTTGTAATAAATACGCGGAAATAATATATTGTAATTGAAATGAGACACAGCTGCTTAAGATCAATCATATCATTTTTGAAAATATTTATTAAATCTTAGATTTCTCGTAACTCTTCTATTATCCGATTTCAAAAATTATTTCAGCGGTGTGTTTTTGTTAACAAACTCTTTAGTTTCAGCCTCGGTTATATTTTGACTTGTGTTTCCCTTTAATGCTGTTACGAAATCAACATTTTATGTTTATACTTTTATTATAAGTGTTTGTTCCTACACCAGTTTATCTTTTCTTCTGAACGCTTTAATAAAATGTACTTTATATTTTTACTGTAGGTGTTTTGTTCTTATGCCAATATATTTGTATGTTTTCACTGCATATTTGTTACATTATTCTTTTTCGACTTATAATAAATAAAGATGAAAACTAGGATTTTGTTTGTTTTTTAACAAGTTTGACCTAGAATAATGCATTCTAAGCATTGTAATTGTATATTACATGTATATGGGTTTTTGTTAAATAGGACTATTTTGTTTTTGATTATGTAATATTTACTGCGTCTCACCAGAACCTTTATTCACATATTTATACACTGTTTCACATACATAATATGAACTGAAATGCGTTTTTGATGCTGAGACCTGTGTCTGTAGATAGATAGGAGGAAATAAACCTTGCAGCAGCCGTTTAATTTGGAATTCCATATTACAGCATCACCGGAGTCTGTAACAATTTAAATATTTAATAAAAATATTTAATTCATTAAGGATGTTTCTTCTTCGTATGATGGTCATAACATGTTTCCCTCCAGTCCTTGCAAGTCAAACTCCTTTTTTTTGTCTACTGTTCCTTACAAGCATAGACTATTTAACTTGTTTTAGCATAGAATATTTAACTTGTTTTGAGGTATAAAAGGAATGTCCAGAACGCTCTATATGCATAGATATTAATGCCTATAGCTTGATTTCGAGCAATAAGCCTAATTTGCACGTTCTCCTTTGCATATATCGCTGTTCTCCAATGGACTTAAAGCACAGAGCCAGCTGCTAAATGACACATCAATACTCACTATCTTAGACAAAGGGCTGTCCTGGTAAACACTTATAAAGTTTAGTTTTGTATTATGCAAAGAGAGAATTGCTCCGCTCAGTTCTTGAAACATTCCAGAATTTTTGTGTGTGAAGTAGGTATGTTACGTAGGAAATAAGCAAAATGAGAATGAATGTAATACTTTACACCATAACGTTAATCAATAATCATGCAAGATAATTTGACCTCGTCGATAAGTTAAAGATTTAATGATTCCTGATTCCCTAAAAGAATGTAGTCATGTACTCTTACAACGTGGAAAAATCTTATATTAACATTTACGAGAAAAAAGTTACCGTGACCAGGACTACGCATAACGTACCGCTGTAAATGGTCTCATCTGACCAACTGTACTACAAGACTATCAAACTGTAGTATAATTTAATTGTTTAACAAAACACTTAACTGTTCAAGCATTATCATGTGAATTGAAATGTAATTTTAAAAACTAGCTCTACTCCAATTTTTTGAAAGGAAATATTTCTAATCTTCACTCATTTGTTGGTTCTAGTATACGACGAATATAGTGTAATTTATTTTTATACAATTTCTTTTAAGCTTGATTGCAAAGTAGATATCTCTTAAACTTTATTAAACATGTTTTGTCATTCTATCTCATGACATTGCTGACTTTTAAGTCTCTATCTGCCATTCGAGGCCACTTTGCATTCTTCTTTCTGTCGAATCTAATTCAGTTGATTAAATCTAAACGTGAGCGAAACAAGATAATGTGTACGAAAATAGGTACACATTAGTAAGTTAGATAAGACATAAAACTAATTGCGCAATGACGTTTGTTTTATAAGGAATATTTACCACAATGCAGTCCGCAAGTTCCTTATTGGTTTTAACTGTGTTTTTAGTATCAGGTAAGTATCGTATAACATTATACATACATTTGACTTTAGTACCATCTCCCGCTTTCTTTCCATAATGATCAAGCATTTACTAGAACATCTATATTTAACGTAGAGAATTTTCAAATTTAGAATAAAAATACATGTATTAACAAAGCAAGCATTCATATATTAAAAATTCATTTACTTTGTTTCATTTGAACTGAAAGTTATTAGCACTTGATTGCACTTCAACTACCAGCAGATGAAAAATTAAGGATAAAATGGTTCGCTATTTAAAGCTGTAATTAGGATACCCTGTTGTGACGTGATATAACTCTAAATTTCTGAAAAGTGTACTTAGTTCATCCTTATTGCAGTACTTTGTTATGACAATGTGCATAAATTATCACTAAGACATATGGATGTATCTAGGGAGAAGCCGCTGTCATGTTAGGTACACAATGGAAAATTGTTCTACACTATTTAAAGAGACATACCCTCTA
>JAFMSR010000006.1:15656727-15700501 GCA_022818135.1 Saxidomus purpurata | reverse complement strand
CTCATTTAACGTCATGCGGCGCAATATGACGTCATGTTTACAGCATATCGGTTCCCGCGTTGTATATGGTTTAATATAACATAATTTTTCTACTCTTTGTTTATAGAGACAAAATCGTAAGTCATGTTAGAATGTCAATTATTGTTCACGTCATATCATTATAATATCGTAAGACTGTTTTCAACGCGATTGTTACTCTTATTCTTCACATGATACTTGTTAATGGAATTGAATTACATTTTACATCAACATTTATAAAATAAGTAAAGCAAATGCATCATAATAAAGGATACATATATATAATCATTTAAATTTATAATTATTACAAATTGACAACGATTCAAATATTAATCTTTACACTTGAATGGGGTTAAAGTGGATCAGTTTTATGACCCTTAATCGTTTTACCTATCTATTTTCTGGATATTGCCTGCGGTAAAGTAATTTCCTGTCTTTGTTTCACGTACACACGTTTCTTGCATACGCAGTGTTGTATAATATATAGGTCTGTACCCTCTGAAGCTTTTAAACACATTTTACAGTATATATATTTTTCAATAAATAGTTTTTTTAAACAAGTTGATTAAATTATATACGACCGCGGCTATATAAGATTCCAGCATGTCGCATGTATGTATTTATTGTATGTACCGGATAATCCATATGACCAACGCCTCCGGAAGAGTTTTAGTTGTTTTAGTTTTCGGGGGATAGTACAAGATACAGAACGCGTCCCGTTCAAGAGACAGTTATTTAACATGCCGGATGTACAGCACCAATACACCTCGGTTTTAGGTCTCATCCGGAAGACAATTAGTTTTGTTAATAGAGGAGCGGCGTCAAACTTGCGACCCCTTGGCTTCCAGTCCAGAGCGTTAACCACTAGATCACTGAACCGCTCAAACATGTAGCAGAGTGTCACATTCAATGCTAATACACACCTCTGATTTACTGTACAGTTTATAATTAACTAGTGATGAAATGTAAACTAATGAAGTTTTTTTATAATCATAGGCATACTCTTATAAATATAACATTTCCCGTTTTTTTCTGAGACTTCATTAATTTGGACTGTTTTAAATTTAAAGCCACAACAGTTACTGTCATTGCATTATAGTAAAACGCGCAAAATGTGCCAGTTATACTGAAAAGTAAAGCATAGCGCATACGCTATAACAACATTTCCCCTTTTTAACGATTTTTACCTTTTTTGAGACCTCCTTAATTTTGCCATTTTTAAATTTAAAACCACAACTGTCATTTCATTATAGTAATACGCGCAAAATGTGCCAGATTGACTGAAAAGAAAAGCGTAGCGCATACACTATAACAACTTTTTACGATCCCGAACGGAACAGAAAAAACATGGTGATATCATTTAAATAAACAAGACGGCCAAGATGGCCCTATATCGCTCACCTTGGTACAAGTCCACTTGCCTGGTGGAAGATCACTAGATAGTGTTATATACCAAATAAGTTTTCCTATATAGCCTTTGTAAAACAAATGATCCCCCGGGCAAGGTCAATTTTGACCTCAGGGGCATAATTTGAACAAACTTTGAAGAGGTCTACTAGGCAATGCTACATGCCAAATATCTAAGCTCTAGGCCTTGTGGTTTCACAGAAGAAGATTTTTAAAGTTTTTCCTACATAAGCCCTTGTAAAACTAAGTGACCCCCCGTGCGGGGTCAATTTTGATCCGGGGCTCATAATTTGAACAATCTTGGTAGAGGTCCACTAGCCAATGCTACATGCCAAATATCTAAGCTCTAGGCCTTGTGGTTTCAGAGAAGAAGATTTTTAAAAATTTTCCTATATATTCCTATGCAAAACTAAGTGACCCCCGGTGCAAGTAGGTAGTCTAAATTCGCGTATGTTTTGTCTTTTAAAGCTTTCCGAAGAAATGAATTTGTTTTTAAATTATGTTTCCTCCTTTAACAGTGTAACTTTTTGTATGAAAATAAAAATGCATATAAACAAATCTTGATATGTGTGCAGACTTGGAAATGACCCAAACTAAGTAAAGGATGACATTTAAAGTTGACAAGTTATCTACATTTAAAAAGAGCATCGTGTCTTTCCCATGCCCCAACAACAATTTGATTTGCCGTGCACGCATGCTTGAATTTCATGTCCATCATTTAATTTTTCGTAAGTTATTTGTTGACATGAACAAACAAAACAACACGCGTGCGAAGAGGTCAGTCGACAATTTAAGTTCTCCAATGAACACATTTTAGATTCATTCAAATATGTCAAGAACAACGAGTGTAACAGCTTTTTGAGTTCCTTGATCTGTTACTATTGTCAACAATTATTATTACTAGTATCACTGGATTCGTATTTTCAACGCACTTCATTTTACATTAGATATGATCAAATTCATTAAATTTTATAAACACGTTTTTAATGATATTGTGCTTCCCACTTGAAACAATTTTTTTCATATTTTTATTGAAAATCGGTATATAATAGTCAGAAGAAAAACAGCAATACCAAAATTTTACCAAGATTAGTAACAATTCCACTTTCACATCTCCCTTAGGCTATAGATAATCTAGGTTTAAAAATCGATATATTGATTTATCCCGTTTGGAAGGCGCAGTTACACGTGACTGGTTTTATGGCCCCGTAAATCACACACGCTCGCAAATATCGATAAAAGAAGAGTAACTCTGCAGACACCGTGATGACACATGAAATTTGACTTAATTCCCTTGATTTTAGTGATATCGGTCGTGGTCATAATAGTTCCCCATGCATACATAAATATAAAACTATAGGCTAGAAACAAGAATAGAAGTGAAATTCTAGGTAGGAATTTGCAAAAATCAATTGAAAATGCTGGTTTTACGGCACCGCTACATTACATGTTTATGCTGGAATTTCAAAAGCGTTTGCAACGGTTTATTTGGTAGCGTATTATTTCAAATCTAGAATCTATAGATATACGTGACATGAAGAACTTTTATTTTTAATCAAAGTCTGAGAGCGAGCAGCTTTTATATTTTCAAGTACTGTAAAGAAATTTTTCGAGCAACTGCAAACCCATGATTTGTTGTGGGGAGGAGTTAACCTATATACATGCTCTAATAATAGTTTCAAAATCGCTCTTTGTGTGACGTTAGGTTACAACTGTATTGATTGCAAAAACAGAATACGGGCTAGCCTAATTAATTTGGCGTTTCAGTGTGACCGCTTTCACAGATCTGATATTTCATAACTGTCACACCTTTAGAATGCGGACAACTCTAAAATGTCAACCTGTAAAACCAGTTTGCCTTCGGAGTGGAAATAGGGAGACTTAATACGGGCTAACCAAACTGCAACGCGTTGTATCATGGCCTGTAATTTTCAACAGGTCATCATAAAGACACTTAATTTGTTCAGACCATATCTCCCGAGTTATACATTACACTCTCTGAACGCTACCCTTCCTGCCAACAACCACTGTAAAAGCATAGATAATTATCCTTTCAAGGGACATACCTGATGCCAAAATAAATAACCTCCAAAACAAAAATAATAGAATCTTTGGAAGTATTATAACACGGTTGCTGACCCAGGTGACTTTTGGGAAACGTACAGTGGTGCTTACGTATAACTTTGCACACGAAACAAACGATACACGCAAACGGAATGCACGCAATGTAACTGACGAATGAATCCTGAATGATGAGCGATAAGAATGAGACACGATTCCCGATGAACGAAACGAAACACGATTATTCGAATAACTCTGACATTTTTGTTTGCTTAAAGAGGCACTGCCTACATGTAGCAGATTATATTCTCGAAACATAGATTATGTGTTCAATGAAAGTAAAATGAAAAATAAATACAATTTCAAAGAAGAACCTATGGCGAAAAATGCCGCATTGTACCACAATTGATCAATATAGAGGCTTACTGTAATAAATCGCATCCACGCATTAATTGTACAGCAACAACTGTACATAGATTATTGAATGGTTTACGGTACTGCAGTATATTTTAAACCGCTGATTTTATCGATAATGACTGGGAATACATAGCTGAAACTTTTAGGTTTTGTTATAATACTTCTTAAGGTTATATTATTTATGTTTTGGAGGTTATTTAGTTTGACATCAGTTTTAGGCTATGTCCCTGTAACAACAATATTATTAATTTATGTATAATAACAATGTAAGAGCTTTATAGAGCCCCGTTAAAGTCCTAAATTATCGAAAATTTACAGTAAAATCAGACAGATCATAGGAATGATTAGTGAATGATTAGTAGTTGAATAGCGGCACATCTATAATTAAATGTTGTAAAGAATCCTAGGACAGAAAGTCCGATTCGACGTATAATTTTTACAGTTACAGTGAGCACTTTACCAAATGTCTAGACAGAAGCTATTTACAAATAAGTTAAATCCCATATCCCTTGCGTCGGTAGAATAACAGTGTTCTTTATATCTGGTGTAAATCTTCTACGATATGCATAACGTCTACTTTCGGTTTCACCGGAAGTCAACATTTCTTCTTCCAACATATCTCGTGAGAAAAAGAAAAAAATATGTAACAGAAAGATAGTTTAGATAATTGAAAGAATGATTTTTTCTATTTCACCAATAGTTCTTATATTGATATTATTTTTGTTTTTTTTTTACATAATTTAATCCGATCTTTGAACAATAATATAAATAATACGCGTTTAGGTCTTGGCTAACGTGCAAACGTTCCACACGATTGGCCGTCCGCACTTTCTCGAACCACTTTTATATAATTCCTATCGTGCAACGTTCATCACACGGACAGAGCGAACGATGCGTAACACAGTGCACTCATGATAAATGCACGAACGATAAACGCACGATGAATGCAAACGGAATACACGATACACGCACAATACACGAACATTTTACAAAGTTACACGTGAGCACCACTGTACACGCGTAGAAATCGTAGTTTTGGCGTCGTTTCAAGATAAGAAAATGTTAATTTCGCAGCTTTCACTAGACGGATTTTGATGAAACAAAGTGCAAAGAATGTATCAGTAATAGTACTCTGCTCAGTGCTAAAGTTGCTTGCTCTCAGTTACCGTTGATTTTTTTTTCAAAAATGACATACTTATACATCAATATAAAACGAAAGATAAGTAAAAATCTAGGTAAGAATTTGCAAAAATCCATTGAAAATGTTGGTTTTACGACACCGCTACACTGTATGTTATTTTCGAATTTCCATAATTTGGTAACGTATTATTTGAAATTTACAGATAAACTTTACAGGAATTTGTAGTGGAACTTTTTTATGACTTTATGTTTTAAAATACGTTATTTTCATATAGTTTTAAGAACTTAATTTTTTACCAAAATCTGACAGCGAGCACCTTTAAGTGATTGTAATTGTTATTGCAAACATTCAAACACAAGTATTAAGTTGGAAATGTACACACCTGTCAAAACAATTGACCGGTCTGTCATTTATTTGCTCGATATTTAGCCTTCATTGTGTTTGATTTTCTCGTGTATGGGTATTGATTTTATTAACACAACATTAAAGGGACATACCCTATAATGATGTCAAACTAAATAACTTCAAAGACATAAATAATACAATCTTAAGAAGTATTATAACTTAACCTAAAAATTTCAGCTATGCATTCCCTAGCCATTATCGATAAAATCAGCGATTTAAAATATACTGCAGTACCGTAAACCATTCAATAATCTATGTAGAGTTGTACAATTAATGGGTGGATGCGATTTATTATAGAAAGCAATACATTGTGATAAAATGAGGCATTTTTCGCCATAGATTATTCTTTGAAATTGTATTTAATTATCATTTTACGTTCATTGAACACATAATCTATGTTTCGAGAATATAATCTGCTAGATGTAGGGAGTGTCCTTTAATTTTCAAAAATTGCAGGTAAATTTAGAATTAGGAAAATGACACACTTCATTAGAAAAGGGAATCGTATATACGAGTCATCCGGTGGTTGGTCGGGCGGTCGGTCAGGCGGTCTGTTGCATTTTCCTTGTCCGGAGCATATCTTGAAAACTACTAGTTGGAATTTAATACAACTGTATGCAATGGTCAAGCACATTGAGAGGAAGTGCAGTTCACAAGAACCATAACTCCATCTTGACTTATTACATAGTTATTGCCCTTTGTTACTTTTCCTTGTCCGGAGCATAACTTGAAAAATACTGGTTGGAATTCAATACAACTGCATACAGTGGTCAATTACATTGAAAGGAATCGCAGTGCACAGGACCCTTAACTATATCTTGACTAATCACAGAGTTATTGCCCTTTGTTACTTTTCCTTGTCCGGAGCATAACTTAAAAAATACTGGTTGGAATTCAACACAACTTCATACAATGGTCATACATTGAGAGGAAGTGCAGTGCACAGGAACCTTTATTCTATTTGGACTAATCACAGAGTTATTGCCCTTTGTTACTTTTCGTTGTCCGGAGCATAACTTGAAAACTGCTAGTTGAAATTCAATACAACTTTATACAATGGTCCAGCACAATGAGAGGAAGTGCAGTGTACAAGAACCATAACTCTTTTTTTTTACAAATCACAGAGTTATTGCCAAGAACAACATCTCTATTTTTGTGTATTTTTACCAAGCATTCTGTTACTACGAACTTCCTCAGTTTATAAAGCAGTCTTTCGGGGGTATTAATCCCATTTAGTGATAGGTCTAGTTATACCCCCAAAACGAAGTTTAGGGGGGTATATAGGAGTCACCCGGTGGTTGGTCGGGCGGTCTGTTGCATTTTCCTTGTCCGGAGCATAACTTGAAAACTACTAGTTGGAATTCAATACAACTTCATACAATGGTCAAGCACATTGAGAGGAAGTGCAGTGCACAAGAACTGTAACTCCATTTTGACTAATTACTGAGTTATTGCCCTTTGTTACTCTTCCTTGTCCGGAGCATAACTTCAAAACTACTATTTTAATTCAATACAATTTCATACAATGATCAAACACAATCAGAGGAAGTGCAGTGTACAAGAACCATAACTCTATCTTGACTCATTACAGAGTTATAGCCCTTTGTTACTTTTCCTTGTCCGAAGCATAACTTGAAAAATACTGGTTATAATTCAATACAACCTCATACAATGATCAAGCACAATGAGAGGGAGTGCAGTGCAAAAGAACCATAACTCTGTCTTGACTCATTACAGAGTAATTGCCCTTTGTTACTCTTCCTTG
Source organism: Saxidomus purpurata (assembly GCA_022818135.1). Lineage (NCBI taxonomy): Eukaryota > Metazoa > Mollusca > Bivalvia > Venerida > Veneridae > Saxidomus > Saxidomus purpurata. Next base: position 15,693,287 of record JAFMSR010000006.1, on the reverse strand, counting down.
TCCAAAGCATAACTTGAAAACTACTTGTTGGAATTCAATACAACCTCATACAATGGTTAGGTACATTGAGAGGAAGTGCAGTGCACAGGGACCATTACTCTATCTTGACTTATTACAGAGTTATTGCCCTTTGTTACTTTTCTTTGTCCAGAGCATAATTCGAAAACTACTGGTTGGAATTCAATACAACTTCATACAATGGTCAAGCACATTGAGAGGACGTGCAGTACACAGGAACCATAACTTCATCTTGACTAATAACAGAGTTATTGCCCTTTGTTACTTTTCCTTGTCCGGAGCATTTTTCGAAAACTACTGTTTGGAATTCAATACAACGTCATACAATGGTCAAGCACAATGAGAGTAAGTGCAGTGCAAAAGAACAATAACTCTATCTTGACTCATTTCAGAGTAATTGCCCTTTGTTACTTTTACTTGTCCGGAAAATAATTCGAAAACTATTGGTTGGAATTCAATACTTCATACAATGGTCAAGCACATTAAGAGGTAGTGCAGTGTACAAGGACCATAACTCTATCTTGACAAATTACAGAGTTATTGCCAAAAACAATATCTCTTTTTAAGTTTGTTTGCAAGGTATTCTGTTGCTAGGAACTTCCTCAGTTTATAAAGCAATATTTTGGGGGTATTAATCACATTTAGTGATAGCTCTAGTTTAGTTTGGCATCAGTTACAGGGTATGTCCCTTTAAAGGGTGCATGCGATTTATTACCGAAGGCCTATTTATTGTGGTAATAGGAAGCATTTTACGATATATGTTGTACATTCATCATTTTCCATTTATTAAACACATTATCTATGGTTCGAGGATGTAAGGTATGCCCCTTTAAATTCAAGATAGCTTTTGTTGTTCTTTTATTGAGGAAACACAGAGCAAATTCTTATTCTAAGCAACTACAATACTTCCTGGTCCTTATAAAATACAATGCTTAGCGTTCAAGGGTGGTCACCGTTTACTTAAAACTTGACCTTTTTAATATCATTTTTATGTAAAACCCTGACCTTTGCAGTGTTTAAACTTTAGTATATTTGATGTTTTTATTCACAGTGAACTCCGAACTAAAGCCTATGATAATTGCATTATCACATTATCGACGGGATTCACGATGCATGGATTAGAAGCTACGGGCTTCATCTGCGAGCAAATAGGTCCTCGAAAGGTCATAAGTCAAAAGGGAATTAAAACGAGATACGTTCAGCTGCAACCGGACTGTCGTGTATTATTTCTATGCGAAGTTCAAGTGTATGGAAAGTTAGGTAAACCGTACAAAAATCATGATTAAGGGGGGTCACTGCTGAAATTCAAACTAACAAGAAATTTTATTTACCCTGTTTTTTTATGGAGACTAACATATTGCTAGTTAATTTCTGGAAAAATAATGATGGGTCAATGACTTAACTTTTCCGCAATGTTAATCTTTAGTGATACACTATCAAATAAGGGGCTTAATGCAAAATTAGTTATACTTTTCGTATTGTAAACGTTTAAGTATGTGGTGCATGTTTCAGAATGGGTATCAATTTTTAATATCTTCTAATGTAGTTTGTCATACTTGTCAAACCCAGTGGTGTTTTTGCCACTGACCGTTCCAAGGCGGTGCCCCACTGTGTTCCTTTAATTGTTCGTTTTGTCCTCGTGTGTTTGCTTTGTATCCTAGTGTGTGTTGGTAGTGTATGTTTGTGTGTGTACATGATTGTGTGTGTGTGTGCGTGTGTGTGTGTGCGTGTGTGTTGGTGGTGTGCACTTCTGGGTGCTGTGGGGCTCGTTTTGGGGAGGCTGCGTTTTTGGTACGTGGCATTCCCTGTTTGATATTATTTTTGTTTTTAAGGATGAAAAATTAGAGATAGTGGTATTTCTATCATCATCTGAATAAATATTACGCTCCTTATTATTACCCAACCCAATTTACTAAAATTCATTTTGTCAATTTTTGATAAATGAATATTTCATGATAAAGGAATAACAAGGCTTTTCAGATATTTTGCCTACAGTTTGATTAAAATCTTTGAGAAGAAAAACAGAAAATCCGGTGAAATAAAAGGCAGATGTTTTACTGTGACATAAATAAATCCAAATCTGCAAAATACAAATTGTCGGTACCAGCATTGGATTCCACCTTTATTACGATCATAGTATTACACTGTGACAATATTATTAACAAACTAATACTAATTGCGTGCATTATGATGCTAAAAACTTAGCTGACATATTTATACGAAGATATACCTTATTAACTTTGCTTGTTTGGCTACATATTTATAAAATATATATTTTTTTTTTTACAATTTTGACGATCATTTCCACTTTTGGTTTACTACAAGAAGCTCTACAAGATGATCAGATCGCCACAGAGGAATCTATCCCTATTACTACTGGTAAAGTTGAATTTTAAATTTTTACTTCAGTCCAAGGAGCGCTTTGGATGAACACGTAGCTTTTATATTACCAAGAAAGGTGTCTTACCGGTGAAATTGAACTTTGTACGAACAAATTCCCAACTACGGGGTTAAGCGAAAGATACAATGAAGATATATGATTTAGTCTGTTTTTAATGATATTGAAAAAATTTGAAAAACTTTCTGACATCAATGTTATAGCGAAGAAGCAACAAAAGTATGAAAAGAGGCACAGGCCTACATTGTTTAAGAATTCTAGAATACAATTCTATCATTATAATAATATCTATAAATTTATTATTATACATATGAATATTTATGCCCCCCTTCGAAGAAGCGGGGGTATGTTGCTTGGACATGTCTGACGGGACCGTCTGTCGGTAGAGAATGGTTTTCGGACGATAACTTAAGACTGCTTTTTGGCCTATAATCCTCAAACTTTATGTGCAGGTTAGTCATCACCAGTAGATGACCCCTATCGCTTTTGATGTCAGTAGGTCAAAGTTCAAGGTCACAGTGACCCTGAATTGGTCGGTTGGTACAGAATAGGTTTCGGACGATAATTTAAAAGCTGCTCACTCTCAGATTTTAAGCCCGTATTCTGTTTCTGCAATCAACGCAGTTCCTTAGGTCACACAAAGAGCGATTTTGAAATTATTATTAGAGCATGTATATTGGTTAACTCATCCCCACTACAAATGGGTTTGCTCGAAAAAATTGCTTTACAGTATTTTAAATATTAAAGCTGCTCGCTCTCAGATTTTGAAAGAAAAATAAAGTTCTTCAAACTGTATAAAAATAACAGATTTTAGAACGTATACTCATATAAAAAGGTTAAAGTAAAACTTTCTGTAAAGTATAACTGTAGATTTGAAATAATGCGCTACAAATTTATAGAGCGTTATAAAAGCTTTTGAATTCCAAATGTAAACAAATAGTGTAGCGGTGCCGTAAAACCATCATTTTCTTTTTTTTCCTTTTTGCAAATTCCTACCTAGATTTGTAATTGTTTTGTTGATTCTAGCCATAAGTTTTATATTCAATGTATTACTTTATCATTATTGATTTTTTTTTCAACGGCAACTGAGAGCGAGCAGCTTTAAGAACGCGTTGGCATACAATCCCCAATTTTTGTGAGCAGGTTTGTCAGTTGATGACCTCTATTGATTTTGAGGTCAGTAGGTCAAAGGTCAAGGTAACCGTGACCCGGAATTTAAAACCGTTTCCGGACGATAACTCGAGAATGACAGAGCCCATCTTGAAACTTAGTGTCAAGGTTAGTCATGACCAGCAGATGACCCCTATTGATTTTAAGGGTCAGTAGGTTAAAGGTCAAGGTCACAATGATCCAGAATTGTAAAACGATTTCCGGACAATAACTCGAGAACGCGTAGGCCTAGCATCTTGAAACTTGGTGTGCAGGTTGGTTATGACATGCAGATGACCCCTATTTAGGTAAAAGGTTAAGGCCACCGGGACTCTTATTTTGGCCACATGAAATTTCTTTGAGGACAAATTAAAATAAAAATTAAAGGCCATTAACTTTTTTGTCAGGCCAAAAATTGTTGTTCTTTTTAAGGCCAACTAGAGCTATCACTAAATGTGATTAATACCCCCAAAAGACTTGCTTTATAAACTGAGAAAGTTCGTAGTAACAGAATACCTTGCAAACAAACTAAAGAGATATTGTTCTTGGCAATAACTTTGTAATTTGTCAAGATAGAGTTATGGTCCTTGTACACTGCACTTCCTCTCAATATGCTTGACCATTGTATGAAGTTGTATTGAATTCCAACCAATAGTTTTCGAAAAATGCTCCAGACAAGTAAAAGTAACAAAGGGCAATAACTCTGAAATGAGTCAAGATAGAGTTATTGTTCTTTCGCAATGCACTTCCTGTCATTGTGCTGACCATTGTATGAAGTTGTATTGAATTCCAACCAGAAGTTTTCGAATAATGCTTCGGACAAGGAAAAGTAACAAAGGGCAATAACTCTGTAATTAGTCAAGATTGAGTTATGGTTCCTGTGCACTGCACTTCCTCTCATTGTGCTTCATCATTGTATGAAGTTGTATTGAATTCCAACTGGTACTTTTCGAATTATGCTCTGGACAAGGAAAAGTAACAAAGGGCAATAACTCTGTAATGAGTCAAGATAGAGTTATGATTCCTGTGCACTGCATTTCCTCTCAATGTACTTGACCATTGTATGAGGTTGTATTGAATTCCAACCAGTAGTTTTCAAGTTATGCTCCGGACAAGGAAAAGCAACAAAGGGCAATAACTATGTAATTAGTCAAGATGGAGTTATGGTTCTTGTGCACTGCACTTCCTCTCAATGTGCTTGACCATTGTATGAAGTTGTATTGAATTCCAACCAGTAGTTTTCAAGTTATGCTCCGGACAAGGAAAAGTAACAAAGGGCAATAACTCTGTAATTATTCAAGATGGAGTTATGGTTCTTGTGCACTGCACTTCCTCTTAATGTGCTTGACCATTGCATGAAGTTGTATTGAATTCCAATGAGTAGTTTTCAAGTTATGCTCCGGACAAGGAAAATGCAACAGACCGCCCGACCGACCAACCACCGGGTGACTCCTATATACCCCCCTAAACTTCGTTTTTGGGGTATAAAAAACATGCCACGTGTATTTCTTTTTCCACATTACTGATTGCATCAAAGGGGACATACGTCTTCTACAAACATCTCTTGTTAAAGTGAAACAAGGATTGTAAGTAATAGTGTTTAATAATCACTGTCTTACATTTCATCACACATTTTTACCAGTCATTTGTATTCCATTGTAGAGGAAGCGTTCCTTTTCCCACTCAAACAATATCGTGCCAGCGTTTTTCTAAGTTAACGTTACACTTAGCATAAAGTTTTAAGAAGTTCACATTTTGTCACTCACGACTCAAAGGCCTATATATCTCTGAAGTTGCGCAGTTATTTTTGCACTAAAGGGTTTGTCTCTAACATGTCTAAGTGAAAGTTTTTAGTTTATTTAAAAGAACAAAATGTTATAAGTAAATTTTGGCAAAATGTAAGCGTTAGAACGAAGTTGTTGACATAATTCTGTTTTAATACACGTTGAAATAAAAGGCATTTTAAAACGACCATATCGGGTCCCATGAGTTTAAAGTGCATTTCATTATCAAACGTACATGTATAGTATGCACTGTAAATGACTAGGGTAACATTAGAACATTTGTTCAAAAGTTTGTTTCGGCACCTTCCTCTTGTCAAAGCAATATAGTGTACCTTCATGCATATATAATGTTCTTGACTTGAATAAGGAGTTCACTATTCAATTAGTTAAACTTAAGTAAAGCTCTTTAAACAACCAACGGTGCTGTCGAAATTGACAGATGGTCATGTGCATTTGAGATATCTAGAATGGTAATGGTTAAGTTTATGAATAGTGAAACTCTACGGAATCGCGGGCACTAGAAATGAATTCAATTTGTAATTCCAATATCACGGTCATATCGTCCGTCCGTTCACAATTAGTTCGTTTATACTCTAGCATCTACATTTTTGAAACAATCATAAGAAAACTTGAACACAATGAATATGGCCACAAGACCTCGGATGAGTTCGATTATGGACTTGATCTGATCAGTACTTCCTGAATTATGGCCCCTGATTTAACAAAAAATGCAAGATTTAACTATGTTTACAGTCTAGGACCTTCATTTCGTCACTAATTCTAAACATATTTACAGACAATGTGTATGACCATAAGATCTCGCATGAGTTAATTATGGGATGATCGGATAAGTTCTTCAAGAGTTATGGCCGTTGAATTAACATAAATTGCAATATTTAACTATTTACACTCTAGCACCTTCAATTTTTCACTTATCCTAATCATACGTACAGAGAATATGAATGACCGATAGATCGCGGATGATTTCAATTATCGGATTGGTTCTTTCAGAGTTATGGCCCTTGACTTAACAAAAAATGCTATATTTAACTGTGTTTACACTCTAGCACTTTCATTTCTTCTTTAATCCTAATCATATTTACGGAGAATGTGTATGATCATAAGATCTCGGATGAGTTCAATTATGGGCTTGATAGGATTAGTTCTACAGAGTTATGGACATTGATTTAACAAAAATTGCAATATTTTACCGTGTTTACACTCTAGAGCTTTCATTTCTTCACTTATGCTAATCAGTGTTGATGAACCTTTTTAGGGATGTTCCTTGCATGAAGCTGTACCAAAATTGTTGAAAGAATTCCGTTCCATGTAGAACTCTGGTTGCCATGGCAACAAATAGGAAAAACTTTAAAAATCTTATCTGAAACCACAAGGCCTAGAATATAGATATTTGGCATGTTTCATTGCCTAGTTTATATCTTCCAAGAATGCTCAAATCGTGTCCCCAAGGTCAAATTTGACCCTTTCTGCTATTGATGACCTTGTATTATAGCCAATGGTAGCCAGGTGAGCGATATAGGGCACTATTGTTTAAAGTATTCTTAATAAATTTTCTGTTCATACTAGTCACAGAGGTCCATGGAGAATGGGGATTGTGGACGGCTTGGTCGGATGTGTGCTATTGCGATGGAAAGCAGTACCGACATCGCTTTTGTGACGACCCTAAGCCAGAATATTCAGGGTTATATTGTCCCGGTTATAATGTCTCTCATCGACCCTGTCAAATTGTACTCACACCTTGTGAAGGTAAGGGCATACCTCAAGCTTTCTGAAGTGTTATTTGCTAAGTGTTACAATTACCTTTTATCTTACATTCTACTCTAAAAATTCATGGACAAACTATGGTAGAACCATCGAGAAACCATGGTTCAATCATGATCAAAGACCATGGTCTAACCCTGTTTTAGATGTAATATGACCATTGCTGAAACATGGTATGACCAGGTATGTCAATTGGAACACTGCCACATTAGGACTAGACCATGGTCACGATTTTGAAATGAAATGGTAATGGCCGTATCAGTTCCAGAACATTCCTTGAAGATAATAGACAAATCATGGTCATAGCAGACTTTTACAAACATTGGTTTGGCCTTAATGTGGCAATATTCCATTTGACATACCTGGTCAAACCATGTTCCAGATATGGTCAAATTGCAGTCAGTTCATAGCTTAATAAACATGAGCTGAAATGACAACACTATGACCATCATCTGACCATGTCTTAAACGTGGTTTGATGGAACATTGCCACATCAAGGCCAAAACAGGCTGCCCATGATCTGTTTTGACTATGATTTGTCTATGATCTGTGGATGTGATCTGGAACCCTTCTGGTCATAGAATCAGATTTTGAGGAGCCTGTATTTGCTCTAAAATGGAAATGTTCCAATTGACATACCTGGTCAAATCAAGATTCAACCATGTTAGTTATCGGTCTAAAACACTGACAGAACAGGCTGTTAACAATGATTGTCTAAAACACTGACAGAACAGGCTGTTAACAATGATTGTACCATGTTTCAGCCATGGTTTGTCCATGGGTTTTCCACATGGTCCTGAATTTAAGTGGCAATGTTTTATTTGACACAGTCATGGTTAAACCATGTTTCATCCATGATCATAATGTATGATAATAAAACACAATTAGGATCTGGTCACTGACCAAAACTAGAGTATTTTTACCATGAGTTTCTTGTGACCATGTTGTCAAATTCTAGGTTAATACACATCCACCTATTGCTAGACAATAGACCAATTGAAACATCCGAGCACATTTTTAATCAAAGTCGCGAAAATAAGTGACAAATAAATCAGACACAATTTCTGTTGTATTAAGTTGTTTAAATGTTTATTAAAAAGTCATACCTGAAATTAAACAATAAAGCCACTTACTGTTGCAAAAGGAGTGTCATAAAGCCTCTTACTTTTGCAGAAACTTTCTTTTTTCATCAGAAAACATTCCCTACAAAAATCTGCCAAGGGTGCACATAATATTTACATGCCGTGCAATTTGTCAGTCCTAGTTCTGATTTGTTTCTGATTTGGCCATGATCTTTTGGAAGTCATTTGAAACTGATCGTACCACCTCTAGAACTGTTCATTGTTCATGAAGTGTCATTGACTATTTTTTTTATTTTCAAATCATGGACATTTCAAGAACTCTGTTTGATTCATCAGTAGTTCATAAATTGTTCATGAATTCTTTTTAATAACAGTTCTTGTCCAATGTTTCAATATCAAGAACCGATGATGGTCAAATTATACATGGCTTGAATTGTTCATAATTTCATGAGCTGCATTTCACAGGGGATGTTGTGTCATGTTTGTATGCACATGTATAATTTGAAGAATGTATTTACATGTACATATGCATAAAACCTAAACATAATTGCCTGATTTATTACATGTACTAGATAATAATGTGCAAAACCTCCAAATAGGGTCTATTTATATTGCAAATCATCTACGGTAAGTAAAAAATGAGCAAAAATGATCAAAACAATGCCACTGCAATTGTGAATGACCATTTTATGAAAGTAATATATTGCTGCTGCATTTTGACCATGGCAAATAAAGGTCCAAAACAGGTCATATTATGAAGGAGGTGAGATGACATTGATATAACCATTGCAGTATATTAAAACGTTGTCAAAAGAGAGCCAAAACAGACAAATGAAATTGAAGTAACAGTTTTTTTATATTCTTTTGACCTTAATTTGACCATGGCCATAACAAGTTCCACACAGGTCAAATTATAAAAGACATGAGATGGATTCAATATGACATTGTATTTCAAACATAGTCATAACAGTACCACTAAATCAAAATGTTCAGACTGTGATAAAGATGTAACATTTTCCCATGGAAATGTTTTGATCTAAGCTGATCATGGTTGAAACAGGTCTACAATATGTCAGACTATAGCGATTCATTGCTAATGTTGATTATTTTACATAACACCGACTTTGGATAAAATTTGTATTCTGTACAATATTGACTTTGATTATTATTGTTATATACATAATCAAAGTATTGTTTCTACATGAATATACCATGGTCTCATTTTCTATGTTCGAAAAACATGTACATGTCATTGATATGGCTTTAATATAACCGCGCATTTCAACATTATCAAAAGTCTTGACCATGATATGGGAGTAACTTTAACTTTGCATTTATTTGACCTCATTTTGATCATGGCCAAAACAGGTCCGATAAAGGTCAATTTGACCAAGAGAATGAGGTGGCTTTAAAATGAATATGAAATTCAAACATTGTCAAATATATGCCTCTCAAACAAACACAATTAGACCATGATATTGAAGTAACATTTTTCAACGGCATTGATTTTACCTTAATTTGATCATGGCCAAAACAGGTCTAGAGCCCTGACAGTGATTATCATTGATGTGGACATGGTTAAAACATTGTTGCAACATGGACATTTCATTGCCATCAATTTCTATGATGACAAAACATGTACATTCCATTGGCGGCCATGGTCCAAACATGGTCATCGTTGATATGACAATGGACATAAACGCAGGGTAGTATTGCATTGTTGTTCCATAACGTTAAATGTTTATGTATAGATATGTATGAAACACTTGATAAATGGAAACAGTGTGTAATACTGTGAGAGCCAAACACATAAACCCAATCCTTATTAATAACATTTTTGTACGTAATAATGTATATTTAAGACGGAACAAGTCTGTGAGTTCATGAAATACAGAATATCAATGCTATATGTTATGCCTGTAAACATTTTGTATAGGTCGCATTTACAACATATATATTAATTCGGTATTTCAAATTGTAACTTTTAATATATCGTATTTATAAAGATCGTTAACTTTAAAGTGTTTTCCAATTTTTTCCTATTATGCTTACATCAGAAACACAAAGTCTCAATCTGTACAATTATGGAAAAAATGAAAAAGAGCAATCCGTCAGCATGTGGTTAAAGGGACATACCCTATACCGATGCCAAATTAAATAACATCCAAAACATAAAAAATAGAATCTTTGGAAGTATTCTAGCTTAACCTAAAAGTTCCAGTCATTAGCAGTTTGAAATATGCTGCAGTACCGTAAATCATTCAATAATCTATGTAAAGTTGTAGTTGTACAATTAATTGGTGGATTCGATTTATCGCAGAAGGCTTCTATATTGATTAAATGTTGTAGAATGAGGCATAGGTTCTTCTTTGAAATTGTATGTATTTATCATTCAGCGTTCATTAAACACACGAACTATGTTTCGAGAATATAATGGGCTAGATGTAGGGTATGTCCCTTTAATTGTTTGAAAAAAGCAAATACAGGCTAAGAGTATTACAATGTAAATACAAAATGTAGCCTTAATCTGTTAAGAGCGTTAAAACAACTGATCCACCATAAGTATTTTTTCGACTGTTTTAATGGTATCTTTCAAGATATTTTTTTTTCAAAGGTTGCAATAAATAGTATTTCATGTAAGAGGATATATTGTTTTCCGTTTTCGCCATTTGATTAGCTACATGTACACTCCTATTTTCTTTTTCAATTCCAGTTTTCAATGGATTTGTTAAGCAGGAACAAGATGTCTGCCCAAAGACCTCTAAAGGTTCGTCTGCTACATTGTTATAGGATAATCTAGGAAAGATAAGTAAAATTAGTAACCAACAATCAAGGATGCTATTGATCAATAAGGAAATAATTAAAGACAAGCACAATATCCTAACATTTATTCTGACAAGTACTCCATTTCGTCTCTTATAAGGAAAGAAGGATATGAGCGTGATACACTATACGGTACATGTACATCACTCGAATGGCCGGAAATATGCTCAGATTTTGAAAATTACCCCCGCGTATTTTAACACAATTAAAACGTTCACACACGTTTACATTGTCGGTATTTGTGTTCGAAATGTTGAATATTCATTAAATGTTCACCAAAACAACAGTTATTCTCTTAATTTTACGCTGGAAGTATATTTTTGCCACATTTTTATATTCGTGATACTGTCAATTACGCGGGACGTTTTTCGTGCTTTATGTTATATATACTGTATAAGTGGTTATGTTTGCGACGTGGAAATGTTTTCGAATTGGCAAATTTGGCGAAAATATCCACCATCGTCATCAACGTTTAAACCCGGTGTCGTTAGCGCTCCGCTTCTTAAATTTAGACGGTATACAGATAATGCAGATGATTTCACTGAAAATAGTTGATCAAGTTTTGATACAATCTGCCGTTGCATCACAGTACGTACATGAAAACCACGAAATAAAATGTAATGTAAAAATGATTCCTTTAAAACAAGTTAATGCCATAATTATAGAAATGAGGAGTAAAAGTTCTGGGAACAGCAAAAATGTTTTTGCGTTGTCTGGCGACCTGGAAAGTCACTCGGCTTACATATATATATATATATATATATATATATATATATATATATCAGCGTAATAAAATAATTCATCATTGTCAAAGTAAACGTGTTAGAATGGAAAAATATTTTACTCTTGCGTGACATACCGGTTTGTTTATCACTGTTCGTCTATTAGATTCTTCGTAATTAATCACTCGGGTTTTCGGCCTTCGTGATTAGATTACTACGCATCTAAACTCCACATAGTGATAAACTAACCGGTATATCACTCAAAGGTATAATATATTTCCTAATCAAATTACGAATATGTTGCCTTTATCGTATTGAATAAAATACAATTGTATTGAAAAATAGCTGAAAAAGTCGTACGCCTCATACGGAAAATCGCCGATTTGTTCTTTAGTGTAAACTTCGAAATATAAATCACATTGCATGATAAAACGTCTAGACTACCCATTCATGTACATTGTATGACTTACGATATATCAAAGTTATTCTTACAAAATCTAACTAATAGGTAGAGTACTCTTTGCGATAATAATTACGTTATTTCGAGGAGGCATAGAATCCGAGTAATAATGTAACTATTCGAACAAACATTTCTCTATCTAACTTGTATCATGCCAAACTATCTATACTACTCTTTTAGAACTGTTTGCTACAGTTTTAAGCTTCGTGCACTTGCACAAAGCAAGGTATCATGAAAATATTAGTTCCTCTTGTTCTACCCAAAACCATGATACAAGCTGTATTATCCTTAAACATGGCAATATTGCATTATAGTGAAAAATGTGCTTCAAAAATAAAGTCATTTTTCTATTTACATTTTGTAGCAGACAAAAAAATATGTAGATTATCAATTTTTGACTTAAATCTTAATTTATCAACGCACAAATTGATATATTTAGTAAAATTAGTGCTTAATGTTGATCAGTACAATCAGTAATATCACTGTAAAGAATGCTTTTACATCTTTTCTTAAGCTAAATACCATTTTTAATTCCAAGAGTATATGGTAACAACATTGAATAGATAATCAAAAGTCCAAAATTATTAAACATGAATCTTAAGTATAACTTTTTCAGTATATCATGAAACATCTCTTTATTTCAAGAATTGTAGAATTGTTTAAATGCAACGCCAAGGATTATTATAGAACGAAAGTGGTTAACAGCTCAAGGAAAATAGCAGGATAAAATTCAAAATCAACATCATCCGTACACTTAAATAGATTCCATATGTTTTTCTAGCTCACAAAAGTTAATTTAGTCAGATAGACGGACGGATGGAGACAGACAATCAGACAGACAGACAGTTTTATTTATTCCAAAAGGTAAAAAGCTTAGACGCCCTTGCGCATACAAAATATACATAATCAGATAGACAATCAAATATTTGATTTATAGAAAAACATATAAGTGTACACGTCAGTTCTATAGATACTAGAGACAGTGACAAAATATTTACTCAAGACACGTATCACCGTAGAAGGTCAGATATTCATTTAAGAGTGCATCACTAACATGCGTGTAGATTAAATGTTAGGTAAATTAATTATTTGGTATCTTTATAATTGTATGTTCTACTAATATTGCTAAGTTTCCAATGATATTTTTGTTTTCAATGTTTAAAGCTGCTTCTCTCAGATTTTGGTGAAAAGTAAAGTTCCCCAAACTCTCTGAAAATAACATATTTTAGTACGAATTGTCATGTCAAAAGGGCCTGGTATAAATTAATTTCTAGTATATCTGTCAATTTTAAATTATACGCTTCAAAATGATAAAGCGTTACCACATAGCGTAGCGGTGACGAAACCGGACACACAGTTTCAATGGAATTTTGCAAATTTCTACAGACACATTCACTTTCACTGCTGTTTACTCTTGCATTTATCTTTATATTTATACCTGATTATATCATTTTTGGAGATATTAATTTTTTTCACCTCAATCTGTTAGCAAGCAGCTTTAAAAGTTCAATAAATGTGTACATATTTAGTCTGACCCAGTTTCGTTTTGGAATATATCTCTTAGTATACTGCACATTCTATTACAAAATGGTATTCGTCTTTCAAAATTTGTCATATAACATATATTCGTTCGTCTAAAGGTATTGTTTTGCCCGACTACCAGCTCCGAGAAACGACCTTATTATTCGAGTGAACTTTTAAACATGGAAAACAAAAAATTAATATGAATTTAAGCTCTTCTTAACTAAAAGGTTTCGTCTTAGTAATGGACCTTTAAATTATCAATGTTGTTTAAAGTTTTACACAGAACTTAGTTATATAAGCGTCTTAATATGGAAAATATATCTAGATTATAACTGGGTATCTAAACCAAATCTTGTACAACTTACCAGGCTTTTACATTTATAGGATTTCCAAAACAATTGGAAATTGGGACATTTACTTTTAATTCACATTTAAGTACTTTTAGTTGTACAAATGAATATATTTATAGAAACATTTCAAGCTGCTCGCTCTCAGATTTTGGTAAAAAAATAAAACTCTTCACACTGTATGTAAATAACATATTTAAGAAATATAGTCATATAAAAAGACTCCAGTATAAATTCCTGACACGTTCCGGTACCGTGTAACCGACATTTTCAATCGATTTCTGCAAATTCCTACCTGGATTTTCGCTTATATTTTTGATTCTAGCATTTAATTTTATATTTATGAATAAGTCTGTCAATTTCTAAAAAAATATTTTTTTCAACGGTAACTGAGAGCGAGCAGCTTTAATTAATATATGCCTATATTCCGATATATAAAGATAATACAATTCTAATGAACCACGTCTAATAGTACTATTATACCTTTTGGAAATACATATTTGATCCACTTCAGTGTGTAAGAGCTAATTGTCTGTCGCCAGTCTGTTCGTAAACCTTTCCTTGAAATCACTCTACATGTTACAATTTTCATTTCAATTTCATGAAACTTGCGCAGAAGGTTGCCTGCAACTTGTAAATGATCCCTATTTTTGTGGTCAGTGGGTAATAGAGCAAGGTCACTGGGCCCTCCGATAGTGTTTCCTTGATAACGCTCTAAAGGGCACACTTTTCATTTAATTTTGATGAAACTTACTCAGAAAGTTGCACGCTATTGTTTTTTGGGGTCAAAGGTCAAGGTCAGAGTAATTCATACGATGTTTAGTATTCCTAAGTAGATGATCCTTAATGGTGTTGGATCAAAGGTCAAGGACACACTGATCTGACCTTCGAAAATCTTTTCCGCTGAATATCTAGAGATCTATCAACCTTTGTCATTAATCTTCATAGGATGTTTAGTCTTATTGAGTAGACGATCCATACTGTTTTTTCGTCAGTGAGTCAAAGGTGAAGGGCACAATGACCCCCGTTTGCGTTCCTGCATAACACTCTACAAGTCACAATTTTCATTCGACTTTCATGAAACTTGCCCAGACTTTATAACTGGCGACACATTTGTGTTCTGAAGAACATCATTCCAGTATCTTTATCATTGCACATGTAAAGTATATTGTGTGTCAGTCTTTTCCATCAAGATAAACACACTGCCAAAAAGTACAGGAAACACATATTGTTTAAGCGAAAGCATTAAATACTCGATACAAGCATTGTTCCTCTATTATCGACAGGTTTGGATGGCTTCAGCAGTTGGTTGGAATGGAGCTCGTGCTCATCCGATTGCGGACATGGGTTAATGTCAAGAACAAGAACGTGTAATACTACTGAAGGTCGGGGTAATGGGAAACATTGTGGGAAAGATTTTACAGAGGACAAACCGTGTATTGGCGATAGCAAATGTCTGAGTTAGTAGCTTTGTTAACTTATGATAGGCTACTATAAGAAACTATGTCCATACTGTACAGCCAGCATTAGGTAACCAATTTTGACGAATTTGAAGTTTTTTTATCGGACAACCTGCTATTTTATTAAAACAACTTGGGAGATTTTGACATGATGCAGTTAACGTTGCTGTCCAATGCGAGAATTTACTTCATTTTGATAAGTCTAAAATTGAATCTGAAAGGAAAAGCTAAAGCTGTATCAAATAAGCAAGAAAACAGTAACCTGTTGATGCTGTTTTAATAATAACACAGCAATTCATAACATGACGGACGTTATATTATTTAACATTTTCTGTCATTTCTAAACATCATAAGCCAAACACTGACACTGACACCAAACTACAATTGTAAAGTTTAATTTCTTTCTCTTTTCCTTACGTCTGTTGATTAAGAAAAACACTGTTACATGTAACTAGATTAATTTCGTCGAAAACCTTATTTTCTACTAATCAATCTAAATCACCATTTCATAACTCTTGATTTTTGCAGGTTTGCTTATGCGATCCGTTGCTACCTTATGCAGCGTTATGATCTTCGCTGCTATGCTATAGTTCTCTCTCACATTTTCTCGTCAGCCTTGCCGTCTTCGCCATAAGTCTTCTTTCGCTTCCTTCTGCTATATGGCTCCGAAGATGAGTTTTATGTTCAAGCATTCATTTTGCGTAATTTTGGTTTTGGTTTTCTTGTTTCTCCAAAATGAAATAAGTGAGGTTTACATCGCTAGTATATTATAACCTTAATCTTCAGTAGGATTTATCAGTACTAGCTTATACCTATTTGCCAATAAAAGCCTGAAAAATTTAAATTGTTTTGCAGTTTGTTCAAACACGTTTTCAAAGTGCTACATCATCATATCTAAATATAGTAACTGGCAGCAGGCTCGACTCGAGTGCTTTCAAAGGAATATGACACTGGTTTCAATATTGTCATTGTCGGAGATGCGTTTTGTCAAGTTCATGCTGAGGCAAAAGAGACGCACAGATGGGCTTCCAATGAAATATTTCAATGCAGAATTTTACGCTCACATAGGTACTCAAATTATTATTTATTTACTTCTAGTTTTTCTTAGAATGATCTCAGAATGTAAATAATTTTGCATTAATTTACTTACGTCTCTTTCTAGAAACGTGTATGTACTGTCATGTTCAGTGCATCAAAGAGTCCTGTTATACTGCCCAAACAGCATATAGGCAAATGCACAAACGCAAATTCAGAATGGATCAAGTAGTTATCAGTATCATACATCTGGAAAGCAACAAAACAATAGCAGTCAAATAAAGAAGATAGTGAACGTTTTGAAAATAAATACATCCTGATATTTTGGATCCGTAACCTTAAGATTAAGTCAATCAGTATTTATGTCCGTTTTAAAGCTGCTCGCTCTCAGATATTATGAAAAAATAAAGTTCTGTAAACTCTCTGAAAATAACATATTTTAGAATGAATAGTCAAATAAAAAGGTTCCATATACATTTAATTACAATATGTACAATAACAAACAAGCAACGTCAAGTTCGCTAAACGTAACGCGTAATGGAACGTGACATTACATTATAAAGTAAAACAAAAAGGATCTGATAACAAGATGCAATGGTTTTCAAACAAGAGGGCCAAGATGGCCCCATATCGCTCACCTGGCTACCATTGGCTATAATACAAGGTCACCAATAGCAGTAAGGGTCAATTTTGACCTGGGGGAAATGATTTGAATATTCTTGAAAGATGTCAACCAGGCAATGACACATGCCAAATACGTCTCAATTTTGACCTGGGGGTAATTAATTTGAACAATTTTGGAGAGGTCTCCTAGGTAATGCTACATATCTAAGCTCTAGGCATTGTTGTTTCAGATAACATTTTTAACGTTTTTCCTTTTTGCTGCCATGGCAACCAGAGTTCTACATGAAACGGAATTATTTGAACAATTTTGGTTGAGCTTCATGCAAGAAACATCCCTGCTAAGTTTCATCAACACTGATTAGATTTAGTGACGGAATTAAGGTGTTAGAATGTAAACACGGTTAAATAGTGCAAGCTTTGTTAAATCAAGGGCCGTGACTCTGGAAGAACCAATCCGATTAAACTCATAATTGAACTCATCCGAGATCTAACGGTCATTCACGTTCCCTGTACATATGATTAGGATTAGTAAAAATTGAAGGTGCTGGAGTGTAAACACAGTAATATCTTGTATTTTGTGTTAAATAAAGGTCCATAACTCTATAAGAACAAACCCGATCAAGCCTATAATTATACTCAATCGAGATCTTATTGTCATTCACATTCTCTGTAAATATAATAAGGATTAAAGAAGAAATAAAGGTGCTAGAGTGTAAACATAGTTAAATATAGCAATGTTTGTTAAATCAAGGGCCATAACTCTGGAAAAACAAATGGTCATTCACATTCTCTGTAAACATGATTAGGATTTATGAAAAGTTGAAGGTGCTAGAGTGTAAACACAGTTAAATATTGCAATTTTTGTTAAATCAAGGGCCATAACACTGGAAGAACAAATCCGATCAAGCCCATAATTGAATTTATCCGAGATCTTATGATCATACACATTCTCTATAAATATGACTAGGATTAAAGAAGAAATGAAGGTGCTAGAGTGTAAACAGAGTTAAATATAGCAATTTATGTTAAATCAAGGGCCATATATCTAGAAGAACCAAGCCCATAAGTGAACGCATCCGAAATCTTATAATCATACACATTCTCTGAAAATATGTTCAGAATTAGTGAAAAAATGAAGGTCCTAGAGTTTAAATATAGTTAAATCTTGCAATTGTTGTTAAATCAAGGGCCATAACTCTAGAAGAACCTAGCCCATAATTGAACTCATCCGCATCCGAGATCTAATGGTCATTTACATTCTCTGTAAATATGATTAGGATTTATGAAAAATTGAAGGTGCTAGAGTGTAAACACAGTTAAATATAGCAATTTATGTTAAATCAAGGGCCATAACTCTAAAAGAACCAAGCCCATAATTAAACTCATCCGAGATCTAACGGTCCAGAGTTCACATTCTATGTAAATATGATTAGGATAAGTAAAAAATTGAAGCTGCTAGAGTGTAAACACAGTTATATATTGCATATTTTGTTAAATCAAGGGCCATAACTCAAGAAGAACCAAGCCCATAATTGAACTCATCCGCATCCGAGATCTTATGGTCATTCACATTCTCTGTAAATATGATTAGGATTTATGAAAAATTGAAGGTGCTAGAGTGTAAACACAGTTATATATTGCATATTTTGTTAAATCAAGGGCCATAACTTTGGAAGAACAAATCAGATCAAGCCCATAATTGAACTCATCCAAGATCTATTGGTTATACACATTCTCTGTAAATATAATAAGGATTAAAGAAGAAATGAAGGTGATAAAGTGTAAACATTGTTAAATATAGCATCGTTGTTAAATCAAGGGCCATAACTCTGAAAGAACTAATCCGATCAAGCCCCTTATTGAACTCATCCGAGATCTTATGGTCATACACATTCTCTGTAAATATGTTTAGAATTAGTGAGGAAATGAAGTGTAAACATAGTTTAATCTTGCATTTTTTGTTAAATCAGTGGTCATAATTCAGGAAGTACTTATCCGATCAAGTCCATAATCGAACCCATTCGAGGTCTTGTATCTATATGCATTGTGTTTAATTTTGTTATGATTGTTTAAAAAATGTAGATGCTAGAGTGTAAACAAACAAATTGTGAACGGACGGACGGACGACGGACATTCAACGATCCTAAAGGCTCACCATGACCACTTCGGGAGATAATACAAATGTAACATAAATATTAATGTAAACGTTTAAAGATAAATTCTATAGTGCAACATACTATTTATGACACCTTCTGTAAATATATGCATCTTTAATCAGAAAACATAATATAGCAGAAGTTGTTTCATAGTTAATATAAACGTAATACTTTACTAATACAAGAAACGGTATTGGAAATAACTGTCTATAAACTTTGAAAAGGAGGTCGTTGTTGAGACCATAAGGGAAAGAAGTATCAAGAGTGTGAATTTGAAACGTCTCCTTTATTAACCAGTTCATATTACAAGAAACATTGTCAACAGCCATAAAACTAAAATATTTAACAGTGTGTCCACATTCGTTAAAGTGTCGAGCAACATTAGAGCTAAATTCTAAAGGCTGTGTATTTAAAATATCAAACCTATGTTTATTCCATGCGTTGGGAAACTTTTTGTCGTGTCCGTCCAACAAACTGTATAAGCAGCTTTAAGACGAACAATACATAGTGGTTTTTACAGAAAAAGAATAAGCATTTTGTGAGCTTTGAAATGTTTCAGACAGAACAATGTTTGAACAATGACTGCATCTTTGTCTACCGCATCTACTTGTAGATTCCCGTTGATTAGTAGTAAACGAAAAATAGTTTTAAGAAGATAATCTTTGAGATTCTTTGCACGCTTAAATGCTGAAACAGGTGAGTGCAAATACAACAGTCATCCAACAAGAGGGCCAACATGGCCCTATATCGCTAACCTTGGTACAAGTCCACTTGCCTGGTGGAAGATCACTAGATAATGTTATATACCAAATAAGTTTTCCTATATACGCCTTTGTAAAACAAATGATCACCCCCCCCCCCCCTCTGCAAGGTCAATTTTGACCCCAAGGGCATAATTGGAACAAACTTTGAAGAGGTCTACTAGGCAATGCTACATGCCAAATATCTAAGCTCTAGGCCTTGTGGTTTCAAAGAAGAAGATTTTTAAAGTCTTTACTATATAAGCCTATGTAAAACTAAGTGACCCCCGGTGCGGGGTCAATTTTGATCCGGGGCTCATAATTTGAACAATCTTGGTAGAGGTCCACTAGCCAATGCTACATGCTAAATATCTTAGCTCTAGGCCTTTTGGTTTCAGAGAAGAAGATTTTTAAAGTTTTTCCTATATATTCCTATGCAAAACTAAGTGACCCCCGGTGCGGGGTCAATTTTGACCCGGGGGTCATAATTTGAACAATCTTGGTAGAGGTCCACTAGACAATGCTACATGCCAAATATCTAAGCTCTAGGCCTTGTGGTTTCAGAGAAGAAGATTTTTAAAGTTTTTCCTATATATGCCTATGCAAAAACTAAGTGCCCACCCCGCGGGGTCAATTTTGACCCGGGGGTCATAATTTGAACAATCTTGGTAGAAGTCCACTAGACAATGCTACATGCCAAATATCTAAGCTCTAGGCCTTGTGGTTTCAGAGAAGAAGATTTTTAAAGTTTTTCCTATTTGTTGCCATAGCAACCAGAGTTCTGCATGGAATGGAATTCTTTGAACAACTTTGATAGAGCTTCATGCAAGGAACATCTCTGCAAAGTCTCATCAACATTGGCCCAGTGGTTTCAGAGGAGATGTCGTTTGAAGGAAATGTTGGACGGACGGACGTACGACGGACGCCGGACGGAATGCGATCCTAATAGCTTACTCTGGCACTTTGTGCCAGGTGAGCTAAAAACTTGTAAAGACGGTATTCACAGTCAGGCTAAGAAAGATTTCCGCATTATCTCAGATGATGGGTCATTTAATGAATCCTTGAACGAATTAAAACAACATTTTCTTGATAAAAATCGTCCAGAAAAAAGTACAGACCAAGCGGCACAAAAGCATCTCAGTTGTCGTCTCAGGAAGAGGCGTTATCACATAAAGAAAATTCAACTGACAATGATAGAACACCCTTTTATCATTGAATATAATACAAACTAATCTTCCCCCTATAGGCCATATTCTTAACAAATACTGGGACCTGTTAAGATTATCTACAAAACAACCTGTTCAGCATGTCAATACGCACTTACTTGCATTTAAGCATGCAAATAATCTCAAAGATTATTATAAGTTTCGTCTACTAACAAGAAACGGACAGCTACAAGTAGATGCGGTATACAAAGATGCTGTTATTGTTCTAACATTGTATAGTCTCAAACATTTCAAAGCTCACTATATTCTGAATATTTTTCTTTAAAAACCAGTATGAATTGTAAAGCGTTACCAACCTTTTTGAAAATCCAAATTTATCCTTATAGCGTAGCGGTGCCATTAAACCAAACCCAACAATATTTTCAATGGATTTTAGGAAATTGCTACCTAGATTTTTAATTATGTTGTCTATTCTAACCATTGCTTTTACATTTTATGTTTAAAGATCCTGTATGTTATAAAAAATAGTTTTGGGGAATTTATAAAGTATTGACGTGAACATTTTTATAGCTTCCATCTATAAGAAATGCACCAAAAAAGTAGAAATTTTGTCAATAAACCGCCGATTTCATCTAAGAGTTGAAAGACGGAAAGGTTAAATAAAGCGCGCAAATACGTCATCGATACACATGACCGGTCACGTGATACAACCAGTAAAAACAAACATTGACGTTTGTGAGCGGATCAATCAGAACTTAAAGGGAGCGGTGGTGTAGAGGTTTAGGTGTCGGCCGCTCATCCCGGAGGTTGCGGGTTCGAGCCCCACCAAGGTCACGACCGTACCTCCTCATATGACACCAGTACTGGTTTTTCCAGGAAGCGGACTCGAGAGTGACTCGATAAGCTACAAGCTTTCTTCATAATCGAGCTAAAATAAATTAGTATAAACTAATCAGAACTGTAAGTGTTTCGTCGACTTTTATATATTCGTTTCGTTATTGAGACCCATTCCAGTGCGTATCATTCCCTTCAGGAGAAAGTCTGTAATACGCCGTAGTCGAGTTCGAAATTGTGTAGCTTTTTACTAGCGAGTCTCCCACGGGAAATATAATGTAAATGTATACTGCGAGTTGAAAAAATCATTTGCATGTCTGTCCCATATGTCCTAACTCTGACCGTTTGCAGGTTGAAGAGGGAATGTCACAGATACAAGGGAATCCGGGGTACCCTAGCATAGACCCCTTTGTTCTTGATTACATGCCCTGTGTATAGCACTGATAAACATGAGACTACCTCTGGGTTTCCAACCAGTTCATCCGTAGATGGGTGAGAAACACTGAGAAGCGATTCTGACCTCTTCCCCACTGCTTTCCTTCAAGTATGCACATGTGTGAAGTCTACATATTATATACATTGAAAATACATATTGCTTTTGCTCATGTAATGTTTATTGACAAGAAATGGATAATTGTTTATTATAACTGCTCTATTGACCCTTCGAAATGTTGTAAAACAGTTGCAAACAGGGTCCGAATTTTCATTGAATAGCAGCCTTTGGTGCCCACATGGTACAGAACACCCTGTGTCCATTACGTAGGAACGGTTGAGTTTAAAGTGGCTGTTTCGGCCAAGTGGCTCCTGAATACAGAACATTATATTATACCAGCATCTGAAATGTTTATCTCCTCTTTCATTTAATTATTTGCAACGATAACTTGTTCATTTCAGCATGTATAAGACATTAAGATTAAACATTCCATATGGAGACTAGGACAGGGATAAGAAGAATTAGGAACAGTTTACAATCTGCAACAAGGAAATTTACTGATTTTATATCTAGTTGAATTGCTGAAATGTTTTCATTTGTCAATAGAGGAGTGTACAGTACATTATATGTGGCGACCTTAATAAATAGAATATGTTTAGGACATCTAGGTCAAGGTTAACGCTTGGTCTTAACTAGGTGTGCTTTCGGGTGAGCAATAAGGGCAGTTTTGATCTTCGCTTTTTTAAATGAATAAAAATATATCCATTTACTGTGACCCTTTCTCAATTTCATTGTTATCATTTCTGTCTTGGTGAGTTTGGGGCATTCGCAAAATATGATCCTAACACAAGATATTTCATACTGTACACCTCTTTGATATGAACATTTTAAATGTACTGGGTGAGCTTTTCTATTAAATGATTGTCCGTCGTCCGTCAACATTTTGATTCAAACGACATCTCCTCCGAAACCTCTGTGCCAATATTGATGAAACTATGCAGGGGTGTTCCTTGCATGAAGCTCTATCAAAAAAGTTCAAAGAATTTCATTTAATGCAGAACGGTTGCTGTGGCATGAAAATGGAAAAACTTTAAAAAACAGCTTCTTCTCTGAAACCTTAAGGCCTAGAGCTTAGATATTTAGCATGTAGCATTGTCTAGTGGACCCTTACCAAGATTGTTCAAATTATGACCCCCAGATTAAAATTTACCCTGGGCCAGGGGGTCGCTTGGTTTTACATAGGCTTAAATAGGAATAACTTTTAATAGGAACAACTGTAAAAAATATTCTTCTCTGAAACCACAGGGTCTAGAGCTGAGATATTTTGGCATGTAGCATTGCCAAGTAAGCCTCTAAAAAGTTTGTTCAATTCATGACTCCTGGGTCAAAACTGACCCAGCCTGGGAGGGGAGTCTTGTGATTTTACATATGAAAAACTTTATAAGTCTTCTTCTCCGAAACCAGAAGGTGTAGAACTTAGATATTTAGCATGTAGCATTGCTTTATAGACCTTTACCAAGACTGTTCAACTCATGACCCCGGGTGAAAATTAACCCTTCCCGGGAGAGGGGGGTTGGGGGTACTTGATGTCGCATAGGTTTATATAGGGAAAACTTAAAAAACCCACAAGGCCCACAGGCTTAGATATATGGAATGTTTATAAGCAATGTGTAGTAGACTTCATACAGGCCAACTTGTCGCTCTTCTGTTTCAACTATTCTGTTTGAACTCACAAACTTGCCACAACTGTACTGTCTACCTCAACACAATTAACAATTTTTATAATATTTAATATAAAACCTCTTCCTTTAGCAACACTATCATTTGCAAATGATTTTAGTTCAATAT
Organism: Saxidomus purpurata; assembly: GCA_022818135.1. Lineage (NCBI taxonomy): Eukaryota > Metazoa > Mollusca > Bivalvia > Venerida > Veneridae > Saxidomus > Saxidomus purpurata. The sequence goes on along the minus strand of JAFMSR010000006.1, from coordinate 15,668,902 downwards.
ATGCACACTTTATACATTATTCTTCAGAACTTTAAAAGCCATAAAAATGTTCATTTTACCCCATACATTTACGCACAGTATACTCCTTTGTTTTTTCTGTCTGTGAATTGGTTGTTCTTAAATAATTTTTTACATGTATGCTGAATTTGTGTTCAGAGAGCTGCAAAAAAAATAAAATCTCAGCTATGTACTTTGTTTTTATAAACTCAAATATTCAAAAAATATGGAAAGTCACATCAGCGTTGCAGCTTTGGTTAAAGTTTTGCAGTTATTGGATCGATTTAAAACTTCAATACAGTCTTCAAGGGTATCTAGCAATCGGGTGAGATAACACTTTTTGATGCCAAATGTTACGTTTTACGCGACCAAGAGAAGAATTTGGAGATACCGCTGACGATCATCAGTTACAATGATACAAATGTAACTAATCATAAAAGCAGGGATACCAACTTCGTAATGGCAAAAAACCCAAACTCCCCACAGCGGTTACTTCCCCTTACAGCTTACAGTATACATTTGAGAGCGGAGCTCACTAAAACAAGTCGTTGTGAGGAGTTTGAAAGAAAATTTCTTCCATGCATTGTACAGGGGACTGGAATGTTAACATTTCGGACGTGTAGAAACTGGTAGGGGCACTATTTCAACAATAGTTGGCCTTGCCTCGTACCCAATGTTGCCCCGCCAAAGTGTTTTTGACGCACGAAATAATTTTTGTTCCAGCTAAGTAAGTAATCTTTAATTTGAAATACGTTTTTTTTTTGGCATTGAAGATTGAATAAAGATTGTTGGGTCGCGTTGCCGTAAATGGACAGTTTATTTGTTTGGACTTTGATCTGTATACACGGAATATAATAAACAGTTTTTATTAGTAATTTCACTTAGCAGATACCTATATAGAATATACTTCACGGCACTTAAGCTGAACGGAACCTTAACATTTCTTGGTATTTCTTTTATATATAATGCATGTACAAGATGAACTTTGCATACATGTATACCGTAATGTAGTCTCACTATCTCCACTTCAAAGGCAGACCGATTTTACACGTTGACATTTTAGAGTTGTCCGCCTAATACGCCTCACTTTGATATGCAAATAGCTGGAACCACATCCCCAACAAAATTCTGTTGGGCAGTTGTAAACGCAATAAAATCCAATATTCTAACATGACTCACGATTTTGTCTCTATATACAAAGAGTAGAAAAATTAAGTTAAACAACACGGGAACCAATATGCTGTAAACATGACGTCATATAGCGCCGCATGACGTTAAATGAGCGTTCGCGTAGAAAAGCTTTGCATTTATTCACCGTTTGTAATATCTGGTCATGTAAGTATATAAATAACGTCCTTTTCAGCGTTGTTATCGTCTAATAAACAATAATTTGTCGTACTGGTGTGCAGTCATAATCCACTCATGCCTTCGGCCTTCGTGGCTAATTACTGCGTATCAGTACTCCAAATAGTGAATATGGTTTGTCAACATCTTCAAGGTTGATATATTATTTATTATGGCCAGGATTCATGCAAACCCATACACTTTTAAAAGGTCAGATTAATATCTATACAAATTAAAAGAAACAAATGCAGGAGCTCATTTCGACTGAAACAATAAGGTCATAAAATGTTAAGTTTCTTTAACTCATACGAACAGTTCTGACAGCTACGGGTACCACTTGCTTTGTAAATATCTAGTGTTAATTATGCACTATGTTCTGCATTAGGAAACTTGGTCACATAGTTTATTATACCTGTCTTTAAAGTATTTTTAAAGATTGAGATATTCTGTTGTGGCTGGAGGTTATTCCTAGCAGAGCATCGAAGCGGGTGGGACTTTTGTCTTGTATGCGCTGTGACCATCCAATTCATACAATATTTAACAGCTTTAACTAGCTTGAAGACAGATATGGAATATTTGTGACACGGGTCCATCAGGCAAGCCATAGTACATTAACAGCTTTTCATTATATCTTACACCTTAGTTTTTAAATTTGAAGAGATCTTTAACATTTAGCGACCATCATTTGCATCCCCATTTCGTTTGTTTAAATTGATATTGGTACATATGACCTCTCTAGAGATGCATAGGTGTACATACTTTCTAAACGCAAGAATAGGATATCAAGTATTGGTAACATACGGTGTTCAGTCCCAATAAAAAGTATTTTCCAACATCTGGTATTTATTTTCAGATTCATACGTACACACGCCATTATATCAAATTATGCCACTGGGGTCAAAATTGACCTTGCCCGGGGGAGGGGGTTGTCACTTGTTTTACAAAGGCGTATATAGGAAAACCTATTTGGTATATAACATTATCTAGTGATCTTCCACCAGGCAAGTGGACTTGTACCAAGGTGAGCGATATAGGGCCATCTTGGCCCTCTTGTTAATTGGCATGACCACAAACATTATACATATACACTGAACCGGCGTTATAGGTATCGTTCCGGCGTGTAGGTAGCCGAATACCCGGGGTGTTGTTACAAATTCACAAATATTATACATGTTATGCAAATTAATCTGGCTTACCTACATTATCCATTCTTATTTTACAACACAGGGTGATCTTTGTAAAACTCATAATCTATCGCAGCCAGATAATGTCTTGCTTTTTATGCAGGATGTCTACAATGAACAAAATACAGACATCTTATTTTTTACTTTTCATGCAAATACAGTCTATATTTATTGAACAAAGGTTGTATTTATTGAACAAATGTAAACTCTATATGAAAGAAGATGCAAAATGGTTGATTACTTCAACTGACAGCAGTGTATTATACTTAGATCTGATGAAATTATTATAACTTATTATCTATGTAAGTTCCTCATAGCTATTTGAACCGAAAATCCTTAAATAAATAAATAAATGGAAGTTCTATGCAAATTTTTAAACGTAAAAAGAGGTACTGGTATATACAGCAAAATAAAAATAGTGAATTAATCTAATAAAAATTATTATTTTTCCTGTTGAATTTTTAAAAATCTACTTACTAGTAACACTTCCTTTTTCACCTGAGACTTCCTGCAATACTATCAAAAATGGTTGATCAGATGTGGGACGCATGGTCTTTTCATCTTTATTTGAGTTTGTGCTGCACCTTCAATGATAAAAAGATGACTGATACCTCTATGTATAGATAAGCTTTATAAATTCAACTTTATGTTATTTATAGATTGTGGTATTTTTTACTATATGTACAGTATGATGCTGCTGCAGGGCGATTTTTCTAGGTGCCAGGTGATTGAGCTAAAAATCAAAATTAAATGCACCATACCCATATTTTCATCATTTTTAAAGTGGCGTGTGTGTGTGTGTGTTGGTGGTGTGCACTTCTGGGTGCTGTGGGGTTCGTTTTGGGGAGGCTGCGTTTTTGGTACGTGGCATTCCCTGTTTGATAATATTTTTGTTTTTTTGAGTATCTACATACCAGTCTGTTTATGGCTTGAATCAATGGTTCAATATCATTGAAGAAGCAGACAATGCACTGTGATCACCCTTCTATAAACTACAATAATTAATTAGGATAATTTTATGAAAATTAATACTGGAATTATTGTACAATAGTATTTTCCTTAGACAGTAGAAGTAACATCTTACCATCCATTAGATTCTGAAATATCAGAATCTGGAAATGACACACCATCAACTTCTACATGTGCATCAGCAATGTGTTGAGTGTACAATTTGACCCTCAGTCTTTGCTTTTAAGGAAGTTTTTTTCACCAATTATCACAGCCCTACATATGTAAATTTTATAAGATGAGTGCAAAGAATATCAAAAGAAACACAATTTATTATAAGAATATGATACAAAATGAAATATAAATTTATTTAATTGTATAAACAACACAACACAACAATTATGGAGCAAATTGCCAATGCAAATAAATGTTACAATAGCGTTTTTCCACTCCTAAATAACTGTAGATATGGTTATTCCCCATTGGCGCCCCTAGCGATTTAAGTTATGTAAGCATGTATATCTGCGTTATACTGGCGAATAATTTTGGAAAATAGCAAATCGAATAACATAACTATCCATATATTAAATAGTTCATAACACTACAAAACATTCAAACGGAAATTTTATTTCGGAACAGACCTGATTAATCAATTTCAAATCGAAATTAAGATATACTTACTATGCGCTGCAAATTCGTCGTACGTTTTCATGTTTTATTAATATTTTAGGCGATTCCATCCGGCCACGTATCCTCAAACATCCTAACAACGTGTCGAGACTGTGCATATTCACGTTACTTTTTCTTTCTCCTCTCCCTAGCAAGTTATTTTCGTACAGCCACACCAGCGACCTTTCTCTTGTCCGAAATGTTTGTTTGGTTAAAAATAGGTTTTGTTGTCACGTGGCATTAGCTAATTTGCATTTAGAGGATGATGCATCCAGTTAGTGATACCGTTGGGGTTTTCCAGCGGTCTCTGGCAGCGGAAAGGTTTGTTAAGGGTCTGGATTTTTGGAAAAGTGGTTTGAAGAGTAACTCTAACACATACAAGCGAGCAGCTTTCAAGAGACACCCCCATAACTTGTGTGAAACTAAAAAACTTTAAAAGCTATAAATAATATAATATTTGCAAGTATTATTACTTAATCTAAAAGTTTAAGCTATATATTCCAGATCATCGTTTTAAACTTTGGCGCAGTAACAAACCATTCAAAGATTTATGTAATTTAAAAGATGTTGCTGTACATAATGGATGGGTAGCGATTGATAACAAACGGCATCTATGCTGATTATTTTGCAAAAAAGAAGTATTTAAGATATACATTAAACTCCGGATATAGCGAAAATCCGGATATACGAAGCAAATTTTCTCGGCACGATTTTTTTCTTTATTCATTTTAGATGAAAATGGTATACGGATATAACATACTCCGGATAAAACGAAATTATTTAAATGGTCCCATGGAGTTCGTAATAAACGGAATTTACTGTATGTTGTTCTTCAAAATTGTATTTATCTATCAGATTACGTTCATTACCATTACCCTTCATCTAGCCGATTATAATTTCGAAACATAGATTATGTGTTCAATGAACGTAAAATGATAAATAAATACAATTTCAAAGAAGAACCTTATCGTCTTGTATTCTCTTACGACCGACGGACCGACACGTTCAAAACAATAGACCCCGGCTACTTCAAAGGGGGGCCTTACTATGTTATTTTCAGAGAGTTTGATGAACTTCATTTTTTGTGTCGCCCTTTTGGAGAAATGTCGATACATAGGGATCGCTTTGTTCGTCCGTCGGTCCGTCCGTCCGTCACATAAACTTAACGTTGGTTATAACTTTGCCATTTCTTAAGATTTCATCATCAAACTTTGCAGTTGTATTGCTAATGACAAAAGGGTCATGATGCTACCACATTTTGTAGGTCAAGGTCATAATTGTCAGAGTTATGCCCCTTTTTGTACTTAGATTTTGTCAAGAAAACTTAACGTTGGCTATAACTTTGTTATTTCTTAAGATATCTTCATCTAACTTTCATATTGCATTGCTTATGACAAAAGGATCATATTTGACAGAGTTATGCCCCTTTTTGTACTGCGATTTTGTCATGAAACTTAATGTTGGCTATAACTTTGCCATTTCTTAAGATTTCTTCATCAAATTCATATTTGACAGAGTTATGCCCCTTTTTGTACTGACTAAGCGTAAAAGGGCGACACAAGTGTTCTACTGAACACCCATCTAGTTTTCATAAAAATCTGAGAGCGAGCAGCTTTAAAGCTTTAAAGGGACATATCCTATAACTGATGTCAAAATAAATAGCCTCCAAAACATAAATATTAGAATCTTTGAGAGTATTATAACTTAAGCTAAAAGTTTCAGCTATGTGTTCCCAGTCATTATCGATAAAATCAGCCGTTTTAAATGTACGGCAGTACCGTTAACCTTTTAATAATCTATGTAGAGTTGTTGTTTCACAATTAATGGTTGGATGCGATTGATAACAGAACGCCTCTGTATTGATTAATTGCGGCTAAATGAGGCATCTTTCGCCGTAGGTTCTTCTTTGAAATTATATTAATTTTTCATTTTACTCTCATTAAACACATAATCTATGTTTAGAAAATATAATCTGCTAGATGTAGGGAGTGCCTCTTTAATATAAATTACATGAACTTTTCTGCAGTCGATGTAAAACAAGTAATTTTAAACATTATTAATGTTTTGATAGTATAATCTGCTAAATGTAGAAAGTGCCCCTTCAAAGAGCAGATTTAGCTGACTTTTTGAATGTTTATTTGAATGAATACGTCATTGCTTATTGTGTCATTGTGCTGAATGCTAAACTTTATTTTTTGGTACAGTGTATTTGAAATTGTGCACGTTCGAGGTTAAATATTTGAAGAATTTTTTCTTGTGAAATACGTATGTGGCTAAAATCTAAATTTGAAACAAACTTTTTGACTTCAGTGAGGCATTTTGATTCTACAAACGCAAAAGGAAATTCAAAAACAATTCTTTATTTTTCCGCACCAAAAATATTTTTTTTAAAACAATTATTCACTAGAGGGGAGGCTGCGTTTTTGGTACGTGGCATTCCATGTTTGATGTTATTTTTGTTTTTAACATCATTGCATTACGTAATTGTGTCGCATTTCTACTTTACAGGATTACATTTGACAGTGAACTCAAAGGAAAGAGTACCGGTCTGGGAAAACGGATATTACGCCTTTTATTTTACAGCATGGTACGTAATTATACACTGTTTAAGACAGCTTTACTTCGTCATCTTCTATTCATTAAGCGAAATAATACATGTACATGTCAAACAGTGAACAAACTAAGCTTGATCTAGTTAACAAAACTTAACAAAGCAAATTAAACCTAGCCTATAAAATATAATATGAATGATTCAGCAGATATATATTTGTACTTTTTTGACACTTTGAGACATTTCAATGTTGGAAGAATCGAGTGCCAGCTGAGGACGCTACCTTGTATTTAATCTAAAGTTACTATAGTGACATTAAGCTTCGTTACACACAATAGCATCTGTGTAGCATTTATATTTGTTTGCTCTGTCTTTTATATATATCGAAGGATATTTCAAAGATGCACTCCTTATAACTTGTGTGAAACTAAATAACTTTAAAAGCATAAATAATATATTTGCAAGTATTATTACTTAACGTTTAAGCTATACATTCCAGTCATTATACGTTAAATCAGCGTTTTAAAATATGGTGCAATACCATAAGCCATTCAATAATCTATGTAAAGTTGTAAAGTTGTTGTACAATTAATTGGTGGATAGAGATTTATCACAGAAGGCATCTATGATGACTTTTTGTGCTGAAATGCGGAATTTCTCGATATTTCTTATGTTGTTCAGTGAAGTATTTATCTATCATTTTACGATCATAGACCATATTATTTATGTTTCGATAGTATAATCTACTAGATGTAGAGAGTGCCCCTTTTAAGCTGTTTTTTGTCAATAAATGCATTTTAAACCATAAGACAAAGAGCTGTTATCTGGAAATTGCACACGCATTAACTTTTAACAATTTGCATACTATAACAAATTTTAAAAAAAACACTACATGTATCATAGCATTTTTATTGTTATTTGTCTGTTTTGATCTCTCTTACATTTATTGTATTTTTAAAAATGCGCCTCAGTGTGTTTGTGATACTAAATCTGTTCGTGTATGCCATCTTAGTCACTACGAAGTCTTTTCAAACTTTTGCTTTGACTTAAAGAGCCTTTTAAACTACAGGAAAAAACAGGAACCATCGTCAGGAAAATGCACACGCATGAGCTTTAAACTCTTTGATGATGACAATACATGGGAATCTGAAGACTGTGAGCATCAACTGGCTGAATATACAATATGTGAATATCAAACGAAAGGCTTTTCTTGTGAGTCTTCAATCTGTAAAATGTCTCAGATATTGATATATGTGACTGTACAAGTATTTTTGTGGACACAATAATTAGGAGTTGTTTTCACTAATTACTTAACGTATAAACTAATTACGCAGGTACTGATAGACAGCTACGTTTATTGTATTCACTATTCAGTAATGTACTAATGTTCTTGATAGTGATCGTCCGGTAATGTTGAGTTATCCTATAAATCAAATAACTATTATTTATATTGCAGTCGTGTATGAAACTATTTTATATTCCATTGACATTCTGAATCATATTTAATTTTTGCTTATAATTAAAGCAATGTTGAGTTCTTTGGCAATTTGGATCGATGACGAGAAAGAAGAAGTACCGAATCAAATACCTGTTGCAGAGTATACTGGTAAAATGAATGTGACCATTTCCGGCAAAGACTGCGTTGACTCTTTCTGTAGGGATTTCAACGACTATGGATATTTACAATGTCGCAATATTAAAGGTTATTATGAGGAATGTAGTGCTAAATGTAGGTATTAATTTTAGAGTTATTTTATACATATGTGTATGTTAACATATAATGGTTCTTTATAATAACGCCATAGCAGAAAAAAATAATCATAACCTTTGCAATGCCTTTCTCATAGTTTTAGAATTGCATAATATTTATAAATCTCATCAGATACATTCATCAGAATGGGCCAGCCGTTATTAGTTTAATAGAGCGCAGTACTCGTTATCTTGTTCAGGAGTGACCGAGAAGTTTTGATTGTATGCTTTTCAACACATTAAACAATTAACATGACGCCGCGTGTCAATCAAATCGTTCGACTCCACGTGCTAACAGAAAGAAGAATATACATAATATACGGTGTGACATCTTGTCTCTGTTAAGTTAAGTCACCGCGAAATGTGTTCCATCTACATTTTCGTGACAGGGTAGTTTTCAAGGTACATGTATGAAGTGTTCATGGTATGGTCAAATAATTGCCTTTAGACAATAAAATCGTATGTTAATGTGTGAAACTGGAATGGTACGCCTGTATTTAATAGATACCAATTCATCATCACCACTACAGGAAATTTGGATACAACTTGAGGATAAAGTAATAGGATAATTATATATACTGGCTACGATGTAGATAATAATGAACAGGGTTTCCATGTTTGTGATTGAACATGAATATGTGAATACAATATTTACATCTCTATAGTTTATATGATGTCTCTTTTACATTAAAATAGTTTCCATTTTTAGATCAGTTCGGTATGTTGTGCACGCATTTGCCCTCTTTGGAGGAATTACTTTATAATGAAACATGATGCGTGATAATGTGTCTGTTCAACTTTTGAAAAGAACAATTTTTTTATTATGTCACTATGTGCAACGTCATCTTATAAATCCTGCGTCAACACTTCCGGTCCCGCGACTCGGAAGGCGGAGCGATTGATACATTAGCGTGCTGTCAAATGATTAGATGTATACATGTGAAGCTTCTACCGATTCCTACTACTACTCAAGGAGGGTTAATATAAGGGACTGTTACCTGATACTTGTTTTATACCCTTGGTTATACGCTTATACATATATAGGCTGTGTTCCTTGCTTACCTCTGACCTGACTTTCGTCTCCTTGTCAAGGCTCATATGAGGCCGAGTAGGGGCATCAGTCCGGTAAGGGGCATCAACCCGCATAGACTCAGCCCGCTTTTGCTCTAATCCCATCTCTGACAACGCCTCCATACGGCGCTTATTGATGGTCCTTCGCTCAGGGTCTAAATATCTACGTTGGTCCTGCTGAGGGGCGTGTCCCACTGACTCTCTCGGCCGGGTAGGGGGCATGTGGCCTCCCTGCACCTACGGAGTGATGAAGGTAGTGACATGCTCTGATCGAGGTCTCCATCAAATCAGCTTCCTTGGGTTTGACCGGTTTAACAGGTTTCTCCGGACTGACTGGTTTCCCCGGACTAACTGGCTAATCTGAAATGCCTGACTTTTCTCGACTGACGTCCAACAGCTTCTCGTCTGCCGACGACACCTCCTCGGAGAGCCATTCCCTGGAGTGGAACTGGGCAGCATTTAGACGTTCTGCCAACGACTTAAGGAACGTGTTGCCCAGGATCCTTGCCAGTTTAATCTGGACCTGCAGGACGGCTTCGACAGGCTTCGGCACGGGGGCGTTACTCCTCAGGACAGAAGGGAAGGCGCTTAAACAGCGTGTCTGTGGTGACCAGTCCCTTCTTCGTGTTTGCCTCCAGCGTTACAAGCTCGCTTTCGAAGTATCTGTTGGACATTTTACAAATAGAAAGCAAAAGAATAACGGTTAGCAGAGATTCACTTACCGACCTTTACACTCAGTGCATTTGTAGCTGTCAATATTCAGGGCATATGTCAGTGTCACGTTGACACAGGCCCCATGGAACCAATCATCACAGGTCTCACACTGGATCATGAACCTGCCCTGTCAAGGTTTCCTGCAAAAGCAAAAAACTCTATCATCCCCACGGGAAGTCATTTTTAATACTGCATTCTCCTTCTAGTGTGGCAACCACTGGTCAAGGCAGGGTTTCAGTCGGTCATGGTTTGACACGAGCACAGAATTCCTGAGCTTCGACCTGAAAGTGGAGGAAGAATTGGTAAAGTGGTAACAGTAACTCTTTGGTCCTTCCAGGGGGGAGCAGGGGGGTGAGAGGCAGAGTCTCTTGCACTTGCCCTTCAACACATCCGTGTCAAGGATGTACACCTGATCCCAAACCTTGAATGACCTTCCATTAGCCTAAGGCCATACATGTTGTCACATTTTATTCGCTTGGTAGCAGTTTTTAACCAATCCCCGGGTGACCCCATGAGCTTCATTAAGGGCCACCCTCTGCTCATTTGCATAGGAATCGGTGTCTACAGGTTGACCATTTATTAATGAAAACATAAGGTGTGCATGAATGTTAACCTCCCTCCCCAATATTAACCTGTTGGCAGTGAACCCCGTCATGCGGTTCACTGACGGCGCAAGGGTGATTTGCTGCATATACTGGTCCCATCGATTGTGGATTTTCCTACAAAGCACCTTACGGCGTTCATGAGCATTCTATTGTACCTCTCAACTTGAACATTGGCAGAGAGCCTGTAAGAAGTAATACTAGTCGTATGTACCCCTAACAACTTACAGACCTCGGTAAAAAGGTTGGACTCAAATTTACACTTGATCCGTAAACATTTCAAGATGAAGTTATCCACTGCTGCCCTCGCAGTCTCATCTGCTTTCTGAGTAGGCAACGGTATGCACTTGACCAACTTGGTGAACTGATCCACCATCATGAGCACATACTCGTTGCCCCTAGAAGTCTTTGGTAATGGCCCGAGAAAGTCAAAGTGGACTCTCACCATCAGTGATCCTGCATGGTATTCGGTCAGCGGACATTGACCATGCCTTGAAGCCTTCTTGTTCTGGTTACAAGAGGCGCAACCCAGGACGTAGTTTTTGATATCCCTCTTTAGACCAACTTCTCTCTCATTATCTAGACAGTGCGCAATGCACCCTGGTGACCTTACAAAGGTATGTCATGATCCAGACTAATTGAAACCTCTCTAAATGCTCTGGACAACACCAATAACGTATAACAAATAATCTTTTAGGCTGAAGAATTCTCTATTCAGCCTACTTCCATACGCTCAAGAGGTAGCGATTTATGAATGAGCGTCTCTAGTGGGCTCCATTTGGCGCTGCCACCAGTGTGGTTTCTACAGAACTCTACTACTACTCAAGGAGGGTTAATACAAAGGGAAGGTTACCTGATACTAGTGTTATACGCTTGGTTATACGCTAATATATAGGCTGTGTTGCTGAATTTGTCCGCAAGATGGCTGACCGTATTCCAAGAGGGCGATCCCACACTCCTCTGCTCCACTCGATGACGTCACGGGCACACAACCGAACTGAACCGTTTTCTAGCGGCTACAGAATGCAGGAGGGCCTGATCACTACACATGCAAACTGTCAGAATATAATTGCAAAACATATTATTTGTACATGAAGCATGCAAAATATTTGTTTGATAAATATAATAAACCGTTTTATGCATTTATGTAGTCTGTTAGCTATACAGTCATTGATACCAAATTGACATGTTACTATCTTTGATTTAAATACTTTTTAAAACTAAATACAATAACACTATAAATTGTCTCTATCTTTGTCATTGCTGTTTCCATACTTTGTGTTATGTGAAAACTAGTACAACCAGCACATAATTCAAGTGTTGTGCTTCATAAATACCTCGGAAAA
>JAFMSR010000006.1:15602897-15656227 GCA_022818135.1 Saxidomus purpurata | reverse complement strand
CTTAAAACTTCGGGAATTAAATCAATGCAAATTCAGAGTCTTCCAACTGTATTGTGTTTGTAGTCCAAAACAATTATATTATATATTATCGGGAAACTGTTTAAAGGTGGGTTTTCTGTTAAAACTTAGTTAACACTGCGGAAGATTCTTTTCATAGACATCATATAAATGATCATCAGATCAAGCCTTTGTAAAAATGCAATATTTGGCTTTCGTACATCAATGATCAGTTACGCTACGATAGAATAGTTTCAATACCTTGATTTATACTTTCCTTCACAATTCCAAGGGCTGTTAGCTGTGTGGTGTCTTGGTCATAGATCACAGACTCAATCGTGACAAGAACAGCTGCGCAAAGAGAATAAACGCTTTTGAGTATATATATACACGTGCTTCTCTAATTAATAAGGTTACATGAACTGGTATGAGTATGATATTTGCTGGTTATAAGAAGCAACCCCTATGCAGACTAACATTATGAGCAGGATTGCCTAACATTTCTCTTATGACGAATCATATCAAGTGAGATATCATTATTAGAAAGGTTTAAAAAGTTCGATGGCCAGACATTTCAAGTTTCAAGTTTTATTTTTAGATCAAGGCTTATAAGAAGCATGTGATCATGCAAACATGTACATTTGTTATATCCTAGCTACAATTAACATGTGATATTTTGAGGAACAAATGCACAATTCTGTAAATTAAAGATATATATTTCTGTGTGATACTTTTATAAAGTATAGTAGAAAAGTTAGGAAAATGAGCCAATGTTTGAAGTGAGATGAAATAATTTTACAAAAGGAGGCAAGTTTTACCAGTCTAGTTTTATTGTTGCTACACATTTAATCTCTCAGTTTAATAGAATTGGATTTCTATAATAACACTTAGATAAATAAGTTTTCCTAACATCAAGAAAATAGGAACATTCAAGTAAATAGTGGAATTGATCTCCAATACAGCTACACTAAGTACAGATCTTTGTCATATTTCCAAATTTAAAAATCTACCGTTTCAATAGGTAATTGCAACATTGTAATTGCAAGATTTCTAAGTAAAATATTAAGATACTTTTCAAAAGTTAACTCATTTTTATATAAAACAAAATACACTTAGATGACTGTTCAATTTGACTGGGCCATTCTTGTAAAAGTTGGTCTTCCAACCTTTGCTTTACAGCCAATTTAAAAGCATTTATTTAACATGCATTTTTGGTCAACATCAAAGTAAGACAATCCCAAGTTATCTAATGTTTTTAACAAATTCCAGACATGGTGAATTAATAACATTGTTACTATGCAAATTAAACATTTTTCTATATAATAATTTTCTAATCTTACTATCTTTATCAACTAACAATTGTCCCCAATATGACAATACTCTACATTTTATTTGAACTGAAATACATGTAGGTTTAATACCAAGTTCACCATAAACCATACAGTAAGGTGTTGATTGTTTCATACCTTGTATAAATTTACAAAATTTTAGTTGAAATTGGTCAATTATACTGACATTTTCTATGCCTAGACTTCAGAGCAATATAAAAGAACTGGGACAACTATAGAGTTAAATAGATGTATTTGAATGGACAATGATAAGGTTAACTTTCTTATTTTCCTAAACAGAGCAAACATTGCTTTACGTGCTTGCTCTACAAGTTCACTTTAATCTTTGAAACATTTTCATTGTAGTTAAACAAAATGCCCAAATATTGAAAGTGTTCAACAATATCAGGTTTGAAATTATTATAATAGAATTCAATACTTCTTATATTAACGGTACGTTTTCTAAAAACAACAACTTTAGCTTTACTAAAATTAACTTGCAAATTCCTTTGGGCACAATATCTACACAAAAGCATCAAGAGCTTTCTGTAAATTGCTTTGATCTTCTGCTAGAACAACAGTATCGTCTGCATATAGTAGCAAGAACAAACGTAAATGAATAATTACATCATCACCACTTAGACAAAGTGTGACAGTACTCGACAAAGTACTTAAACCATTAAATGTTGTTGACATGATTTGTGTTGAATGGTTTAAAAATAATAGAAAATAATACAGGCGATAAATTGTAATCTTCTAAAAAATTATTTAATCGCTCGTTTATAGTATCAATGAAAAGCTTTCCAAAACAACTTAGAATGATAATACCACGATAATTTTCAGGGTCTTTAACACACCCTTTATTCTTGAAAGGGGTACAATAATCCCTTTACTCCAAATATGAGGAAAGGACCCAGAATCAAATTTAACATTGAATAGCTTGCAAATCAAAGGCAATAGATTCTTAATGCATCTAAATCAGCGTATTTAAAATATTAATTAAGTATAAAAATTATTATCAAATAAAGACGGACTTTTGTTATTTTCAAGTTTGCTAATAATCTTATATTCTCTATCTCTTCAATATTGAAAGGATTATTCAGTTCTTCATTGTAAGAAGATATATAATTTACATCAAAATCAAATACTGATTCTGTATCATAATCTTGCAAAAATGACTGATTTAACTTAACAAAATGTTCGTAAAAGACCGGACTAGGAACTTTTGTTACAACGTCATAACTATCATTGCAATATTTATTTAACATTTTCCAGTATGCTTTCGGGTCATTTACCCTTAAGCCTTATAATTTACAAAGTTTTCTGTAAAGAAACTAGGAAGCCGATGATGTCTTTCATTTCCAAATTTATAGTATAGTTGATTGAATATTATCATTGTGTACAACTACTTTGAAATTGCAAAATGAAATAAATCAGCCAGGTTACAAGTTACCAGGACTGACTGGAAATCTTTAAAGATTTTTTTTATGAAAATAGATTGACCGTACTCAAATCTATTTGTTACATTTTGTATTAAGTTTATAATTACAGTGCAGTGCAGTGCATAGAAACTAAGAATACCGTAATTCGCCTTCTCTGGATTGCAAGAGTATTGGTAAAGCCACAAATCGGGGTTCATTTTCGATATTATGTTTTCTTCTGTTTCCTGAATACACATCGCTGAAAACAAACGGTTTGATTAAGACTCAAAGTATTTAATAAAAGAAAGTGCCGGAATATTTACTGTTGACAGTAAATGCAGCACACTGTATAGACTCTTCGTCACGTATCGGCTTACGATGTCAAATTTGAAAGTTAAGACTCCTTCCTGCTTTGGGCTCTAACCCGCCATGGACAATTGATTCCTTCGAAGGAGGGAAGTCATTCTGTTTGCGTTCGGAGGGACGGTGTTTCTACAAAATAGCCTTGTGCCATGAATATAGCTTGGGTCTTCCTGTATAGGTAAATGTTTTATAATAAATAATCCGCGTTCAGACTGAATTGCGACACCGTCTGGCGTGTTGCTTTCGAATAATTTTCTGAATACTGGAACATTTCTGCAAACTGTGCCGTGCATTTTACAGGGGTATTTCGCCAGTGCCTAAACTCATTACAAGAAATTTTACAATAGTAATGATTTGATTCCTCAAATAGCAGAAGTTGAAAAACTGTCTTTTTTTAATTCGATTCTTCATTATTCATTGAACAAACATATCTTGTTGTTCGTTAAAAGCTAGAAATTTAAATGAATATTTTCAAACATACAACAAAAAATAAATTTTAATGACAGACCATCGAGTTTTGGTCACGAAACAAATCCAAATTACACTGGCGCACGCCACTCCCTATCCCGCACACAAGCTAAAGCCATGAAAAATGCAAGAAATATTTTACAGCACTTTACCTTGTGCACCAGAACTTTGGTTTGTGATTGCGTCAAGTAAGAGCATAGTAATGGCTATTGAATTATCAAGAGGATTTAACCAAGATTGTGGCATATGCATTATTCTACTTCTGCATTACATTTTTCACACGATATTTCCTGAATGCTACAACAAGATTAAAGCATTACACAATTTTAGAGTAAATTACTTACTTTGCAAACATTGGCACTGCTGATTATTTCTGTCACATTCATAGGCGATACTCTTTCCTTGGTTTGGTCCGGTTCCATAAGCTTCTGTACAAGACTCATCTGTTGAGATAAAAAAACAGGCTATTTATTATCGTGCTATTATAATGTTGCCAGTCATAGCCTCCTTAATAACTTAGATTTCACTACAACATGATAGAAGTAGCACCAGTAGTAGCAACAAAAAATAACCATTAACATCAGCATTTAAATAGTTAAGCCGAGGTCTTTTTAATAAGTGTCGGTTTTATATATAGTACTGTTTGGCCTAATGAAGAAATGAATTTCGACCCTCGGTAGAAAAATCGCGTTAATCAGAAGTAAGAAGAGAATATGGACATCACTTCTTTACTTGAAAATAAGAATTCACTCGAGCATAGGTGCTAACCTGGGTTGTAATAGTCGTAGACCTTCACTAAAGAAGGCTGTCTGGTTTTAACATTGCTCTCAAAGCCATCGTTTAAGCGGAATATAAAGTGTGTTTCTTCTGATGTTATCTGAAAAATAACAAGAAATTTAATTATTTACACACCAAGTGAATTCGCTTATGACATTGGAAACATTTTCCCATACGTAAATGAACCTTTCGGAAGTTTGATAAAAACTTTAAAGTGTCGTTGCACGAATCATTTCCTTAATATTGCAAACTGACAGATCAAAACGGAGGTACCATAAAGTCATTTCATTCGAACGAAAACTTGCCAAATTGATTAATGGGGTAGTTATTTGGAAACAATCCGTTTATCATAGGCACAAACCTGTTGCAAGTAGAAAACCACAAATCCCTTGCCACTGGACGGCATCTCGTATCTTGCAATGTTTGGGTTATCCGCCACGAGCTGAAAGTAAAACACACCATTACATTCATAACATTGTGTCAGTACTAAATGTCAATATCGTGATAATCACGGCGGTTTTAACCTTTGTTACATTCATTAAAATTGTTTTTATTTAATTGTAACACGAATCGCTGATGACATCATCTTTGACGATGAAGACAACACATGTATGGATGCTAGCTTTTTTTAATTGATGTACGATAAACAGCCATTTTACTGCCTGATTATAAACGAGAGTTAAAAACAAGTTAAAAGATTTTAAATACCTTGTCTAGATCATCCTTTACAACTTCAACACCAGTTTCTAGGCCAAAGTTGACAATAGACTTGCCAAATTCCCTGTCCGATTTAGAACTAGAAATACAAAATTGTACATTCTTCATAACATTTCGGAAATAAAACTCGATTTTAAATCAAGAAATAAAAAATGCCACCCGTATGTTAGTTAATTTGCAGTTAGGTGTTTGGATGCTTAGCATTTAGATAACACGTCCAATAGTGCGAGTGAGTTAACTAGACGTTAATGAATGACAGAACATGTAAGTTATTAAACATGATAAACATTGTGCTTGTTTATCAAAACAATGTAAGTCAAGGTAAGCCTGCTAATGTTTTCTTTCAAAGGACAGTGCGCTAATCGTTTATTTAATTTCGGTTGCTACCTCTTCCAATAACGTTCTAATAAGCATTGAGTGGTCTTTATATTTATAAAAAGAACCGTCGACGTGGATTCTCAAATAAAGAAGAAACTTTGCCTTTTAACTTTATCGTGAAATACCTTTAACTCTAACTACTTTATGATACTGGCGATAATAAACCTACGCACCTGACACTAAATCGGATACATATTGTGGTGCTGGTTGCTCTGACTTCTCTGTTTGCCTGTCTCTTTCGTCTATCAAAGTTGCTTTGTGTTTTGGAATCTCCCTCAGGAGGATCGAATTCTTCGAAGGGGTAGTCTTCCCATGGAGGTGCGTCCTGTTCACAACGTCCACAGATATCACAGTTCCTAAATGACAGTCACATGGATATTTGAAATTTAATAAACCCTGTGTTTAGCCACCATCCACAGGATACACCAACTGTGTACACATAAAGTAAGTTTAAGAGTGCAAACACAATATCTCATAAGATATTTCAAGTTGATCTTGTCACATACAACAACGCTGGTTAATGTTTTATTTATTCGTGTTTTTGTTTCTCGGAATATAGCATAATTTATTATAACCGTGTACATGTATATATATAGGTGTGTTTTTACTTCATAAGCACCGTAGGAAGTCTTATAGACCCATCAATTTCATGACCGGAAACAACTTTAAGTTTCAAGGTCAGTTTAACAGGATTTATCACGAAGTAGCAACCAACTTCAATTTTATGTTAACATGCCAAAGCATTTTCCAGTTACATATTGAAAACATCATTCAAATTTAGAGCACTGCAACACTGACATCTGTTGAATATCTTCCTATCATCATACTACGAGGTTTTTGCATTTTTTTTTCAAATTTTGTGACACGGACCTGAGGGCATAATGTATATAGGACACTTGTCTATAAAGAAACATTTTCATGCGCACTTGAAGATTGAAAACCATATGCGCAGAAATTTTCAGGAACTATTAATGGATTAATGGAAGAAACTTCTTATGGTTTTCAACATCAATGTAAACTTGACCCTTGACAGACAACGGACAGTAGACCGTGAAAGTGAGTCCCCATACGTATATCAGTTTTAAGTACATTGTACAAATACATATCCTTAGGAATCTTGTTAATTTCCTTTTTTAAAATATTACCTTTTCTTCGCCAAATTAGGATATATTAGAATATCTTCTACCTCATTGACTTCAATGTAAGATATATCGAAAGGACAAACGTTTTCCTGCTCAGCTGGCCTGTTATACCGAAGATCAATTATCATCCTCCCTGTTCCGGTACCAGTTACTTTAACCATCAGATTGTTATCCCCATGCTCTACAGGCAGCTAAAGAAACATAAATATAACTATTTTAGCCTTTTTTGTGTTTGCTTTCAGTAAATGACAGTTATTGATGATGGGTTCATTATGATATACATTAAGAATGGTAAAATCAGCCATTTGAGATTTATTCTTCACATGTCCTTTTTAAAGTGTCCATAGAAAAACTCATTTTATGTTATTTCTTCCATTTAAATACGGTTTAGATTTTCGTAGTTTATGTTACAGGAACAATATCATGGCATTTGCGATAAAACCAAGCTTCGAAACTTATACATTTCACGGATGCTAGAGATTTAGTTGATGTAACTAAGATTCAAATTATCAGGTATTTATATGTTCAGAATAACCAAATATGTATGCTTTATTATATATCTAGAAAAAGTTTGTTTACTTGCATCCGTGCGTGCTTTTCTATATCACTTACGTCTCTCAGTCCAATTATCATTTTCAGTCAGGCTTCAACCATCAAATATACATTTTTTTGTATACTAGTGCTAGAGTTAAAACTGTGGAAAAACGTGGTTGCCATAATAACATCATTGAAGTCTCATTTTTAAGTTTACAAATAAAATGATTTTAACCTGTGATGTAATAATCAAATTGAAATAAAATGTAGATGAAATATTAGAAAAGACGAGACGGTTAGTGGTTGACAAGGCGAACACATGAGATATGTAGCTAATGAGCAGTGACAAGTACGTACTTACATTCTTAGCGATTTGTTGTACAACAGCATTCTCACGCGTAAGCTCAAACGCAGGTCCCTTCCAATGGTTTGCATACAGTTCTACTTTGAGATTCACATCTGACGAAGTGGTTAATATACTGTATTTAGACAAAGCCTGGAGACCAACCACCGTGTCCTATAGCGTATACAAAAAGTTCTTGAAAGAACAAGTTCAATAGTGTATTCACTCCAAAACAAGAAATCAAAAATTGGTTATGTACGAGGTTAACTGCAAGTGTATCGGTAGTATATCTCGAAATTAGTTTTAAAGTGATTTTACTATTCAAAGACACCATCATCATTGTTCGAGAGAAATTAATTACTGGATCATTCACGCTGAATTATCAAATTAAACGAATATCTGTATATGATTGTTTTCCTTTATTATAGAATGTCCATGTATAGCGAAAGTATGATTATCCGATTTAAAAATTGAAAATCCATCTATCTGTTAGGTTTTGTATCTTTTATATCTGTCAATAACTAAACTTACTCAGTAAGACTCATTTTGTAATGTTTCTGGGATCATCTTTCTTTTAAGCACCGTTTTTGGTGATAATTCAATGTGGCCATTTTGAAGGGTAATACAACTTTAAATAATACGACAGACATGAATTCTTTTTTCCATTTGTTAAGGGGCGGTTCGGAAGCAAGCGTCCATCTTCAAACGGAAATTAATTACATGTCGTAATATTGTTACGGAAAGAACGATCCTTTCTTTTATATGGACGCATCAAAGATAACTTATGCCTTACTGATATCTTTTATCAAAGTCATGTTGTTAAATATTGTGTTGTTCACTTTTGAATTATACTAACAATTGTTTGCATTAAGTTGACTTAAGTTATACCAGTTCATATTTATAAGTTAATATACTATAACGAAGGATGTGTCATTACATATATAGCTCGTGTTGTTCTTATATACCATTATGCCACTTTATACTATGTACATGTACGTGATATTGTTATACCTGTGTCGTTCGGAAGGATCCCTTTGCATCTCTCTGAGATATCAACCATCTAACAATCTGTGCACTTGTGTCAAAGTCTCCTAGTTCCAACATTGCAAGCAGAGCGTATGCTGTGGATTCAACGGCATGGGCACTCGCTGGCTTTCCACCTGCATTTCCCCAGTAAACGTCTTCTATAAAATATTAAATAGCATCTTTATTTAAATTAAATAGGAGAAACTGATTTGTTAGTTTCATTAGTGTTTGATTATTCCCTTTTCAACCATTGATTGATACACATATTTTAATGCTTAATAGTACATAGCTTGAAAAAAATGGGCCTGCAAATTTAAGCAAGATTAAAGCGTGATATCAAAATATGGTAAGTTTTATTTTGTGTCGGAAACTGATAATATAAAGCAACTGCTGATCACGACAGATGTCACATTAGCTCATCTGAAGTTTTTTATATTCAAGCTTTGCACCTATAATTGTAGTCTAAACATTTTTGACAAAAACCTCATGAAAACAACGTTAAACTTCTGATAACACTTTTTGTAAGTAAATGAAGCTGATGTTCAAATCATAACTGTATTTACTCATTTTGACATAGGAAGATGTTTGTGTTAGATCTTTGTAAAGTTTTGACGGGACAGGCGCATGTATGTGTGTTAAGTTCTAGAAAGAAGAATTGAAATTCTGTCACTCGTTTCCTCAGAAATAAAACTAAATGCGATAGGTACATTACTGTACTAACACGGATGGCTTTAAAACTTTCAAGAAGCCAGCACAGAAGAACGACGTAATTTAGCTTTATCAGAAACAGCCTTTGTATTTTAGTTGATCAGAGGTAACAAGCCGATACGGTAAAATACCTTTCACGATTATATAGTGTGCTTAGCCGTTGGCCGTGTGTTATACATTCGGTCGTTCGTGGCCCAGTAGGTCTTGTCCTTTAAATATACCGTTTTTTGCGATATAGTCGGTTTTATGCTTAAATAATTATGTGATATGCACCAAGCCGTACCATCAGGCTGCTGTATAAAATGGCTTAAAATAGAATGAAATTTTGAAAACGGCAGTTTTATTACTATAATATAAACAATTACACTCTAATGATTTTTTATGTGATGAAGCTTCTATAAATAACTAGACTAGAGCTGTCCCTTATAAATGACAAATGTCCCAAAAGAGGTGTCTCGCAGTCTGTGACCTTGACCTTTAAGCTTGAACACAACACTTTATCTTTATGTGCTGAACAGTTGGTCCAAACAGGGGCAAAATGGGCAAAAACAGCACATTTTATGCTAGAACTCCAATTCATTATAAAATCCTTCAATGTATAACATAGTTACAATGCGGACATAAGCATGTGTATATACACAGGATTCTAAAATGTCTGACCCCTAAGTATGTCCTTGACCTTCAATGTAAGGACGCGGAACTTGCACGTGACATATCATCTCTATGTACTCAACTACTGTGCCATGCAATTTTAAAGTCCGTCTATGCATACCATAGTTACCATGTATATAAGATTCAATAACCTTTAAACTCTATATGG
Source organism: Saxidomus purpurata (assembly GCA_022818135.1). NCBI lineage: Eukaryota > Metazoa > Mollusca > Bivalvia > Venerida > Veneridae > Saxidomus > Saxidomus purpurata. The sequence continues at coordinate 15,646,205 of JAFMSR010000006.1, read as the reverse complement.
AACAGGGTCGTCGTTCTTGCAAGCGACACATCGTCTTGGAGGGTTAAACATGTGTACTAGGTTATTATAAAATCCTTCAATCCATGACAGAGTTACAATCCGGAACCGAATGTGTGCATATAAACAGGATTTCATTACCTTTAAACTCAAAGTGTGACCTTGACCTTCGAGGTAGGAACGTGGGTGTTGTACGCGACACGTCGTCATGATGTTCTGAACAGCAGATGATATTTTAAAAACTTCAATGCATGACAACGTCACAGTCCAGACACGTAAACATGTGGAACGGACACTCAGACAAACGGACGGACGATTTTAATGTGCCAAATTTTGGGGGCACAATAAAAGTATGACACTGGCTGTAATTGTTTCATAAAGTGTGGTAGCATCCTATTATCATCAAACAAAATCAAAAGAAGAAGCACTTAATATCTAAATTATCATTTGTTTTTATAAACATTATCCTTACCCTTGTTGGTCTGTGTCTTATGCAGTAAATCCTTGAAAACCAATTTCTTTTCGCTTTTTGCCATGGCCAACGCATAAGTACTTATAGCAAGTAGGTACGGGTTATTTTTCAACATGTCTACGTTTAGATTTTCTAAGAATTCCGTTGATTTATTGATGGTTTTGTCAAGATCCTTAAAATGTAAAGATTACAACTGACAAATCGATTTCAAATAATAAATAAATAAAAACTAAATGCAGTCAACATGTCACTTTAAAATCAGTTCACCAAAGCCCACTTTTATGAATTAATCTCTCTGTAAAACAGGTTATGCCATGCTGACACTCGATCGCTAGCTTTAAATTTATACCATAGAATTACGTACTTCAACGTTTACTACATAATAGAAGACAAAAACCTGCTATAGCATCACCATAACCAGTATAATCATCGTCAACGTCCTCATTTATCATTATCATCATTGCACAAGTATTTTAATAGTAGTAAAGTATAGTAATATGACATATTTATTGCAAAAGAGTCTAATACCTCGATCAAGATGTCACACTCCAGTAACGTGACCAGTACAAAAGCAGTGAGTGATGGATCTCTTTCGTTTTTTATTTGTCCCTGAAACACATAGTTTAATAGAAGAAGGGAGTGTCGTGAAAAAGAAGGTTTAATGCTAATGAAACCAATTTTCGTAAACGACACTATATGTTTTTAGAAAATACTATACAAGCAATGTATAATCTAATTATGTGAGGACACTACCATGATTACTAGGAAGGTTGTAGTGAGTTAAAATAATTGATGTAAATTATTAAACCAAGACGACAAGAACTTAAAAGTCTTTCTTTTTCTTAGGCAATACACAATCTATTTAAGTGAGTTTAGCCTTTCATAATCGAAGGAACAGGTTTCTCCTGTCCTAAAGCTTTCAAAAAAAATCGATCATCTCCTATACATGTTTAATGCAAATAAATCCTTTTTGAAATTGTGTCAAGAAGCCTGGATTTGCTATAATGCTCTTTCGCTATATGTTAACATTGCACAGCTTACAATATTCTCCTAATCTTGCATAACTATTTGTTTAAGTTTTGTTTGATGTTGTTCTTGTCTTTTGAATTTCGTTCTCCTTACAATGATGTAAGTGGTAAAGAAATAATAAATCCTTGAACAACTTGAACTAAAACACAGCAATTACTTACAATCATTTCCTTATGGGTAACTGGCATGTGATCAATGAATTCTCCACCATCAGTCACGTGATTCATCAGCCAGTTAATCGTGCTTACAATATCCTTTTCTTTATCTACAGCGTCGTCCACTACTTCATTCGCTTGACAAAATACCTTGGCAACAAATGCTGTAAGCCTGAAACAGTGAAAATCAAAAAGTATGTAATGAAATAAAAAGTCCTTTTTGTTTTGCTAGAGAACACCAGCAGTGGTGTTCAAATCGGAGTTTCTGGAGATCTCCATACTTTCTAAGGGGGTGAGTTTTCCTGATACTTCGGTTGTCAAAGATTATTGTTCAATAAATTGTATTTTGAAACTTACATGATTTTGATCTGAGGGAATAGTGACACAAGTTTACAACAGTTCTGCTTCCACATACATGAACTGGTTATTTATCACAAAATGATGCTCCGATTGAAATATAACAAATAACTGGTCGCATACTACTTACCATTAATCGGCGTACATTTTGCCTTCAGTAAAAAGATCGTAGGTTTCTTCATTTGATGACATGTTTAGCTTCCGAAAGATGAATATACGACTTAAGTGTTTGTAAGTGAAATGACAGAAATAGGTAATACAAGTATTCTTGCTAGGACAAAATGAATTAAAGTCACGCCTTCATTAGGGCATGCCGAAATAGAGAGGTTAGCGTAATTAGGAGTTAGCTGGTACGATTGTTTTAATCATTCTTAAGCACTAAATGCATTTCATATGCACCGTAAATTCTAAAATGGCAAAAATATTGCGTTTTTTTGTAAACATGTGATAATTATGCTCATGTTGGTATGAAATGCTCTTGAAAACAAAATCTGTTAAAACATCAGATTTAGTAAAAAAACTACTTAAACATCAAACGATAACATACATGTACAACATTTAAAATGGCTCAAACATAAGGAGGAAAATGCCACTATTTATTAAACAGGGAATACGAAGAAACTTCCGACCATTTGAAGTATCCATGCCTCAGTCCTGTAATTTATGTCTCTCGCAGTATTTTTCTCGTAGCCAAGTCAACAACTATCTAATAAAATTAATTCTATTGCGCCGACCACTAACCAAGTACTCGCTTGTCGATTCTGCCAGGCTGCATATGATCCATCTGGATGCCTGTACTGGGAAACTTCTTTTGTAACACCTACATACAGAGTATAAACAAATATAGCATTGCGTTTTCTATTATTAATTACCGGTACAAAAATTAAACTATACACAATCAGCGATTAAAGGTCCATTACTAACACCAAATTATAATAAATTAATTATTTTAGTTAACTTAAATGTTCAACACAATATGGTCACATTCGATGCAGTATGTCATATTTTCCTTCTGAGAATACGCCCGTTACAATTCCAGATTTAAAAGAAAATTCGATTTGGTTTTAGTAATGGACCTTTAAAGTTTTGACGAAAAAAACTATTCATTTACTTAATTTAGAAAATTTTGCAATTCTTACTTTTGTTCCTTATAATCCTGCTGAATGTCAAAAACATATTTTCAATCTTTCCATTTTGATGGTACTATTTCTATGTTTTTATCACATACATAATGTAAAACATTTTATATATCAAACATACCCGGATTTGATAAGTGTGCTGTCTGCAGATTCCCTCGAGGTTTGATTGCACGACGCTCTATACATCACAGTCATGACGTACGTAGCATCGCGCAATCTTAAACCATGGGGTCTTGAGATGTAATATTTGGTAATGGTAACATCATCAGATTTATAAGAACCCCAAGTCATTCAAAAAGAATATTTTTTTTTAATATGTATGTTTCTCCTCTTGTTTTTTGTCTAATGGAACCCTTAAGGTAAACGTATATACCTTCTCGTATCCACTGATTTCCTATAATTTCTATATCCTTTGTTATTAGTTTCTTTTCCTTTAAGTACATCATGGCATACACAGTTGGAGCAAGTCGGATCATTTTTTGTTCTCCATCTCCCTCCGGCTGTTGAAACAGGTTTTCGACCCCTTCCAATATAGTCTTCACAACATTATCCATAACGTTACATGTACCTGAAATGGATCTAATATCAATTTATTTGCTCATTGTAATATCTCTAATGCCAGGATAAATGGTGACGTTAAGGTGACCATTACAATATCAAAAAGCAAGACGTTAAAGCGTTAACGTACTCACACTCGATAGTTTAGAGTATTAATTGAATAGTATCCAATTGTAGTGCAGTGTATAAGAACCATAACTATATCTTGACTATTTACAGAGGTATTGCCCTTTGTTATTTTCTTTTTCCGGAGCATAACTTGAAAACTACTGATTAGAACTCAATACAAATTCATTCAATGGTCAAGCACAATGAGAGGAAGTGAAGAGTTTAAGAACCATAACTATATTTTAACTATGTACAGAGTTATTGTCCTTTGTTACTTTTCCTTGTCCGGAGCATATTTTTAAAACCACTTTCAATACAAGTTCACACAATGGTCAAGCACAATGAGAAAAGGAGCAGTGTACAAGAACCATAACTCTTTCCTGACTCATTACAAAGTTATTGCCAAGAGCCTTAACTCTGTTTTAGTTTTTTACAAGATATTCCGTCATTAATTTCTTCAGTTGACAAATCAGTCTTGTGGGTGTTTTAATCACGTTTAGTTATAGATCTAGTTTTGACTGGTTCTTCTACTTAGTACATGTAAAGAAATAACAGATAGCTGCACAGAAAAGAACTCAGACAGAATAAAAGAAGAATATACCCTAAAACCTTGATAATAAGCCGCGGCTTATTTTTCTTAGGAAGTGTGTCGCTTATTTTTCAGACCGGCTTATTTTCAAGGCCGTCGTATTTTTTTTCAGCGCAAAAAATAACAAACGGCGTATTTCTAGTCTTTTTTTATTAGATAATCGTCTTCAGACAGAAAATTTCAGAAAATTTGTTTCGGCCATTCTAGCATCCGTAACTGCAAGAGAAGCAAACGAGATTTTATGTGTGTTAATCGATCAAATTAACAAACAATTAACATTTTTTTCAGGCATTAAAGTGACATTATGCGCCTCTTACTGCACATAGTGTATTTTTAAAAAAGCAATTTTTTGTTGCTGTGCATTGAAATGTGTTAAATTAATGATAATGCCACATTAGTAGTTGAATTTGGTGCTTTAGAAATAAAAAAAATCGGACTGATAAAATAATAGTTGATTGTGTCGTTGTTGTTGTCGGTAGAGATTTCGGCAATGGAAGGGAAGCAATTCCTGCATGCAGTTGTTTTCTTCTGTTGACTCTCCCAGTCAAAATAAGAAAATCAATATTTGGAAAGTTATTATTTCATACTGGTAGCGGGAAAAGTTTGGTGTATTGGGTTAAAAGATATTATTTCCTCTACCCTTTTGTACACACACCTATTTCAGGTGGATTTTTAATTGAAAAAATGCGCATAATTCCACTTTAACGTGTTACCACCCGCAATCAGTCTTACACCGTTGAATATGATATACTGGTAGCCGAAAATAATTACTTGGTTTTTGTCTTCATATTACAACTTACATAACGTAAAAAACGGTAAAACAGTTGTCAATCAATACAATTCTATACCTAAGGCACTACAGGAATATGTGCAAACATTAGGATGTAAACAGATTAATCCTTTGTTGATGTTTGTAAGTTTGCGGCGATCTATTGAATTGAGTGTACATGTCAAGCGGTTAATTCTTAATTCTTAATTGGATTTTATTTTAGTGAGAATTTTAGCTTTTAAATACATTCTATCTGATTTTAATTAAGTTTAATGTGACTATAAGTATAACAGTAACTGGTTTATTACCCTGCTAAATAGTGAATATAAAATTAAAAACATTGATATTATAAATAATATTCTACTTTATTACAGTTTTATCGCTGTTGTCTTTATAGATACATTTTTAATGATTGCGGCTTATTTTCCAATCCAGCCCATTTTCAGGTTCATTTCACCTGCAAAAAAAATGGTAGCTTATTTTTCTGACCGGTTTATTTTCCAGACCGGCTAATTATCGAGGTTTTGGTTTGGTATAATAAAAACAATTTGGACCACCTACTTCCTTTAATGGATGCAATAAAAAAAATTCACTTGCTTTATTGGATATCCTTTAAGTTTGTAAGTATTTCTTTATATCCCAACAGTTTGTAAAGGTAAAAAAGCATTATGAATATGTTCAGCATGTTTTTACAAAGGACCAAAGTTAAATTCAATGCACCATTTAAACATAAAGTTTAGTAATTGTGGTAGTACTTAAAAATATGATCATTCTTACCAGAAATAATGATTGATAAACAACCGTCAGGAAGCATTATTTTAATTTCAATTAAATCCATACTGATTTATTTATTCTCGATACCGAATCAAGTCTTAAAACTTAATCGCTCTCGAGAATAGTTTCAGATGGAATCAACATCGGAGAGTCGAGGTAATGTGGATTTTTTTGTATATTGCCTAAGATCACTACCGATATGACAGGGATGGAACTCTGGTCCCTCCAATCCTGAGGCAAATGCGCTACTACTGCAATATTTATCACCAGAACTACCAGTATCGGCGGGAAAGAGAAAATAAAAATACTAATTTGGTATTCTTGTGAAAACGGCGTATGGTATAAAACATCGTACTTTGCAAATATCCTGTTGCGCTTCCTGATCCTGCAATACTCTTCTTCGGGAGAGTAAGATTCACAGTGTACACTCTCCAAACCTGCTCTTTGTTGTCAGGAACTTTAAAAAAAAGTAAATAATGTATGAAAATTAATTATGTACTTTACAGCTGACATGGTGGTACATGTATACAGAAAATATCATGGAACTAACAATGGATCATGAAATGGACAATATATCATAATTACATGTATTTAACATAAAAGTAAGAACTTACACATAGTTTCTGAGATACTTCTTGAGTAACAACAATAATGATTCCGACAGATAGGAAAAACTTGCAAATTTGTTTTCTTGGACCTTATCCAGTAAGGAAGATTACAGCAACTCACTTGCTTCTCCCATTAACTTATTGAGCTCATTCAAAAATAATAGAAACAAATACACGTAACCGGTGTTGCACAGGTAAGGACTTTTTAGCGGAATGGTATCATGTGATATACTGACCCGATCCGTAGTAAACATAATCATTAGGTTAAAAACTGATGTTAATGTTATGAAAAGGGAAAGTTCAAATTTGTTCAATGTATTTCCTTGCAGCACAAGCTATCTTAGGATAATTCCGTATCAGCTTAACTATTTTTCAGATGAGTGGACTACAGGACACCTCTCATGCCAGCTGACAAAACTTTAGATATAGGTCAGCTGGGTTACAAAGCATGACCACACAAGCCTACTGATTTGTATATATGCAACGAAAGAAAGTAAGATGTTTGTATAATTGTACTGTTTTACCAATACAATTTATTTTTTGTATTTTATTTGATGTCCGTGAATTTGGCAACCTGGCAGCGTGAAGGCAGTAGCCAAGCAGCCAAGCAGCCCAGCAGCCTGGTATCGTTATGTTAGCAACCCAGCAGTCTGGCAGCCTGACAGCATGTCGGTTTCAATTCGATAATTTATATTTTATATCACAATTCGAGTCTTCTCACTGCGGCAGCCTAAACTTTAACACAATGGCAAACACTTCAAACTTAAAGATCATGCTAAGTTTTATAAAAAAGGGTGTTTTTATGTCACGGAATCCCAAACTAAACATACTTTAAATAATTTCACACGCCCTCTTATTTTGAAACTTTATATTTGATATTCACATTTTGATTCTTCCAACTTTTAGAATTATAGTTTCGCTGCAGCAGCCAAAACTTAACCACAGCAGCGAAAACTTCAAACTTATAAACTGGGAGATTTGAATGTCACAGAAGCCAGAATAATACATATCTATAATAATTTCATAAGCCTTTTTATTTAGATACTCTATATTTCATGTCATGTTTCTATTTTTCCCGCTGCTAGAAATCCGAATTATACATAGTTTCAATATTTTCACACGCCTTTTTAAATTTTGATACTTTATGTTTTAATTCACATTTCTGTTTTTCCCGCTGCTAGAATTATAGTTTCGCTTCAGCAGCCAAAAGTTCAAAACAGCAAAAACTGCAAACTTAAAGATTGTGCTGATATAAATTTGGAGTTTTAAATGTCACGGAAGCCAGAATTATACACCTAGTTCAAATAAATTCAAAGTCCATTCTATTTTGACACTTTAAATTTTTATATCCACATTTCAATTTTTCTCGCTGCTAGAATTATAGTTTTCGCTGCAGCAGCCAAAACTTCAACACAGCAGCGTAAACTTCAAACTTAAAGATTGTGCTAAATATTATAAAATGGGGGTTTTAATGTAACGGAAGCCCGAATTATACATATTAATAATAATTTAAAACGCTGTTTCATTTAGATACTTTGTATTTCATGTCATATTTCTATTTTTCCCGCTGCTAGAGTTATGGTTTTCGCTGCAGCAGCCCAACTTTCACCAAAAGAGCGAAAACTTCAAACTTAAATATTGTGCTAAAATAATTGAAATGGGGGTTTTAATGTCACGGAAGCTGGAATTATACATACATACATACATATATATATATATATATATATATATATATATATATATATATATATATATATATATATATATACAAGAATACCATTGATGCAAAGCATCAAAGGGCGCCGAAAATAGTTTCTATTTCAACATTTATTAGTTATACGGTTTTTGCATATCGCAATGTAGCCTGACAAAAACGTATAACGATTTTGTTATACTGCAACACCCCTGTTTTATACCCCCTTCGCACACACGGTTTTTTCTTAAGAGTCCTTACGGATCGCTAACTCGTAGTCAATCGCAAGCATCCGTACATAACTCGTTGGTATCCGTTAATAACTCGTCACAACAAAAATTTTCTTGCGATTGTCCACGGATAACATTTCCGTACATAACTCGTAAATAACTTGTAACAATCCGTCAGTATCGTAAACCGGTCGCAACAACATGTAACCCTCCGTAAACTACTCGCAAGAATCCGTAATTGTCGCGTAAACAATTGGCTTTACGATTTGTTACGGTTAGTTTACGTTTGTTAACGGACTTTAACGAGTGCTTAAGTGATGTTTACGATTTCATTCACGTCGTGTTACAATGGCTTTATTTTATTTTGTTTATTACGAGCACTATACGTATAGTCACGACAACTTTACGAATACATACGTATACTGTACGGATTTAGGTAAGGTTTATCTATTTGCTGTCGGGCATCTTCCTCTTCCCTCTGAGCTAGTGCAAGGAGCAATTGCAGAAATCGTTGATATGACTGCAATCTGTTCCTCTCATGTGCCATGTTGTCTTGCTGGATGTCAGTTGTCGAATGATACATAGAGAATTGCATACTTTTTTGCAAAAAAAACCCCATATGGACTCGTAAATACTTGTAACTAACTCGCAACTATTCGTAACAACACGTTAACAGGTCGTAATTTACACGTAAAAGCTTTATTTAGATGAATCGTAACATTCCGTAACATACTCGTAGCAATCCATAAAAAGCTTGTATTGCTCGTATTTATCCGTGGTAACTCGGAAGCAATCGTAGATTTTTGCCGTAAATACATCGTAATAACTCATAAAAGTGACCAAATCGTAATCATCCGTGTACTTCTACGAATGTGTGCCATACGTAAGGATTCGTAAAACAAATCCGTGTGTGGGAAGGTAGCATTACTTTTATTGTCATAACTTCAATTTAAGACCACAACCATGTATGTTTCTTAACTAATGAGGTCACTGTACTGCTCAAACCTGTGACCGCTGACCAGCTTTAGAAAATAAGGCTTCAATCCCCCCCCCCGCCCATTTTATATTTTAAAAACTATTATGACCCCTGTGGTGACTCCTTATTAACATATGATACATGTATGTGTAGTTCAAAATAGCTACATGTAACTGCCTAACAATGCATGTACCTTCACTAATGAGGTCACAGTAAGGATCAACCTTTGATCATCACCCGAACTTCTTAGAATGTTGTCCCTTTTTGGTATGTTTTTTTAACTATAATGACAGTTGTAGTAACCCCATATTAACATATGATACATGTACATGTACATGTAGATCTATGTCATAGCTACAATGTAACACCCCAACAAAATATATAGCTTAACGGACGAGGTCAATGGAAGGCTCAAACCTATGACCGCTGACCAGATCTAGAAAATACTGCTTAAATTTCCGCCCAATTTGATATGTTTTAACTATTATGACCCATGTGGTGATCTTATATAAATATATGATGCATGTATGTGTAGTTCTATGTAAAAGCAACATGTTAATTCCCCCACAATGCATGCACCTTGACTAGTGAGGTCACAGAAAGGCTCAAACCTTTGATTATCGCCAAAACTTAGAAGAATTTAGTCCACATTTCGTATAATTTTTTAAACTATGAGGATCCCTGTAGTGATCCTATATTATAATATGATACATGTACATGTAGATCTATGTTATTGCTACAATTTAAGACCCGACCAGATATATAGCTTAACGAATGAGGTCAAATGAAGGTTCCAACCTATGACCTCTGAAAAGATTTAGAAAATAAGGCTACAGCTTCCCCCAATTTGATATGTTTTTTAACTGTTTTGACCCCGGCGGTGACCCTATATTATTATATGAAACATTTATATATAGTTCAATGTCATAGCTACAAATACAAGACACCAACTAGGTATATAGCTTACTATAGTATTTCTAGTAGCGGAAAGAATCGAAATGTCATATGGAATATATGAAACATAGTCAGTAAAATAAGTTGTGTGAAATTATTATAAATAATGTATCTTTGAGACTTCCGTCACATTTCCGCATCCATTTTATTACTTTAACACAATCGTTAAGTTTGAAGTGTTCGCTGCTGTGTTGAGGTTTTGGCTACCGCAGCGAAAAGTATAATTCTAGCAGCGGGAAGAATCGAAATGTGATAGAAAATATGAAACATATAAATAAACGAGCGTTTGCAATTATTGTAACTATGTATAATTCGGGCTTCCGTGACAAATAAAACACCCATTTTATCAATTTTAGCACAATCTTTCAGTTTGAAGTTTTCGCTGCTCTGTTGAAGTTTGGCTGTCGCAGCAAAAAATATAATTCTAGCAGCGGGAAGAATCGAAGTGCGATATAAAATATAAAGTATCTAAATAAAACGACGTGTGGATTTATTGTGACTATGTATAAGCGAAAACTATAATTCTAGCAGCGGGAAGTATCGAAATGTAATATAAAATATTAAGTTATTGAAATGAAAAGCCATTCGAAATTATTGTAATTACGCATAATCCAAGCTTCTATGACTTTTAACACCTGTTTTATGAAATGTATCGCCCTTTTTAAGTTTAAAACTGTGTATAGTTTTGGCTTCCATGAGATTTAAAACCACCATTACATCAATTTTAGCACAATCTTAAAGTTTTAAGTTTTCGCTGTGTTTATTTTTTTGCTGCCGCAGCGAAAACTTTAATTCTAGCAGTAGGAAGAATCGAAATGTATATCAAATATGAAGCATATAAATAAATGGGCGTTTGCAATTATTGTAACTATGAATAATTCGGGCTTCCGTGACAATTAAAACAACCATTTTGTCAATTTTAACACAATCTATCAGTTTTCGCTGCTGTGCTGAAGTTTTGGTTACTACAACGAAAACTATAATTCAAGCAGTTGGAAGAATCGAAATATGATATAAAATAAAGTATCAAAATAAAAGGGCGTGTAAAAGTATTGAAATTAGCTATAATTCGGGCTTCCGCAACATTTAAAACCCCATTTTATGAAATGTAGCACGATCTTTAAGTTTGAAGTTTTGCCTGCTGTGTTGAAGTTGTTGCTGCCGCAGCAGTATACCAGCGGGAAGAATCGAAATGTGATATAAATATAAAGTATCAAAATAGTTGGGCCGATGAAGTTATTAAACTATGCATGACTCTGGCTTTAATTACATTCAAAACCCCAATTTTATCAATTCTAGCACGATCTTTAAGTTCGAAGTTTTCGCTGTTGTGTTGAAGTTTTGGCTGTTACAGCGAACACCAGAATTCTAGCAGCGGGGAAATCGAAATGCGATATAAAATATAAAGTATCTAAATAAAATGACGTGTTAACGTATTGTAACTATGTATATATTACAGAAACATTTCTTCGCCTATTTTATCAATTTTAGCACGATCTTTGAGTTTCAAGTTTTCGCTGCTGTGTTGAAGTTTTCGCTGCTGTTTTGAAGTTTTCGCTGCTACAGCGAACATTATAATTCTAGCAGCGGGAAAAATCGAAATGCGATATAAAATATAAAGTAAAATTAATGTAACTATGTATAAGCGAAAACTACAATTCTAGCAGCGGGAAGTATCAAAATTTATATAAATTTTTCAAAAGTTATTAAAATAAAAAGCCGTGTGAAATTATTGTAATTATCCATAATCCAAGCTTCCGTGACTTTTCAACAACTATTTGAATGTTTACAGAGCGTTTTCAACTTTTCAGATGCGTGTATGAACACACATGTGCAAGTGGTCACTTAAATCTTCGCTTTAAGATTTATCCTAATTTGACCATTTGTGTATTCGTTATACATGTATACAGTAAACTCCGTATATTGCGAACTCCTTGGGTACGTTTAAATGTGTTCCTAATGTTATATCTGGAGTCCGCAAATTTGATTGATTTTAAACTCTGTGCTGTCAGCTCTTTGTTCGTTTACCTCAAAACTATTACATGTAGCATCAATTATCATTTATTATAATAAATTCTTCATTTAAGTTAATTGCATGAAATAGAATGTGTAAAATCCAAAGCCCATGTTATGTTATCTCTTTATGGAATTTTTAAATAAATGGAATAAGGAAAAAATATCGGGACTAGATAATTTGTTCCTTATCATGAGTTATATCAGGAATTTCGTTATATCCGGAAATTCGTTATATCCGGAAATTCGTTATATCCGGGTTCGTTGTATACGGAGGTTACTGTACTGTGAGTGGCCACTTTCAATGCATTCATAGCCTGACTGCTCACGAGACGGTGTGACTGCATACTTTGATTCAAATATTGTTCCACAGATTTTGGCAAGACTTAACTTAACATTCGTTATTTACAGACGTACTTATATTTCTTTCTGCGATGATGTCCCCTTCTTTTTCAAGGTCTTTAAACTGCTTCAGGAGAAAGACGTGTTCGGCGTGCGGTCTAGAAGCTATTTCCGCCAGCACAAAATTGTCGATGTTTCTTCCAACGCCGATTGAAAATATCTCAAAATTTTCATCTGTATAAATTATAATATTTAATTGTTTAAATTTGTTCTTTTATCGTGAATGACTGTCATTTTCGATCTTACAGAAAGGGCCATTTCACTTAAAGTTAATATTTCTTTAATAGTTACAGTTTTTTATCGTTAAGTCCATTGAGCACGTCGCAAGCAGTTCGGAATAAGCAGACACGAAATTCGAATAAGCGAGACTAGCAAATGACTCTGAGATAAATAGAAGTTTGCGTTTAATTTGAGAGAATTCAAAATAAGCAGTCCATGTATAAGCGATTCGAGTACCGCAATTCGAGCACCCAATGTTTTGACATAGATACATAATGCAAGGCATTCGTACTTGTAAAGACTTATGAAGCATTTTATTTTGATAAGAAAAGGTTCAGAAATAGTATTGCAGAAAATTTAAATCTTTTCACGGATGCATCTGTAATGCTGAAAGTCTTAGTTCGTCGACTGAGTCTCATAGACCGCTAACCACTGCAGGTTCGTACCCCGACAAGGTCATCAAATATTCGTGTGAGCACTCTACGCAGTCTGTTGTTGGGACAGAATTACATGTACAAGTTTAAAAATCAGACTGTCCTACTTAGACGATGAATACTTATTCCTGAGGTTCCAATGGAAAGTAATTAAGACTAGAGTCTACACTGCACAGTGCATTTGGGTGGGTAAACCTTAATACTAGCCAATCTTCCGTGATATCGCCTCCAGCCTCTTCACTATCTCATCCCACTCGATTTTCAAAAAAGTAACAGCAACAACGGCAACTGTCTAATTAATGAATAACAAGGCGGCCAACATGGCCCTATATCGCTCACCTCGCTACCATTGGCTATAATACAAGGTCATCAATAGCAGAAAGGGTCAATGATTTGAAAATTCTTGAAAGATGTCAACTAGGCAATTATATACATGCTAAATATATAAGCTTTAGGCATTGTGGTTTCAGAAATAAAGATTTTTGAAGTTTTTCTTATATAAACCTATGTACATTTTGACTCGCAGGTCATAATTTGAACAATCTCAGTAGAGGTCCACTTGGCTATGTCACATGCTAAATATCTAAGATATATGCCTTGAGAAGGAGATTATTTTAGTTTTTCCTACATAAGCCTATATTAAATTAAGTGACGCCCGGGAGGGGTCAATTTTGACTCGGGGATTATAATTTGAACAACCGTAGTAGAGGTCCGGTAGGTTATGTTATGTCACATGCTAAATATCTAAGCTCTAGGCTTTGTGGTTTCAGAGCAAAAGACTTTCCTACATAAGCCTTTGTAAAAACAAGTGACCCCGGGCGGGTTCAATTTTAACCTATGGGTCATAATTTGAACAATCCTGGTAGAAGTCAACTAGGTTATGCTAAATACATGTCCACATGCTAAATATATAAGCTCAAGGCCTTCCTGTTCTTTAGAAGAAGATTCTTGAAGTTTTTCCTTTCCGTTGCCATGGTAACCAGAGTTCTGCATGGAATGGAATTATTTGAACAACTATGAAAGAGATTTATGCAAGGAACATCCCTGCCAAATTTCATCAGCATTGGCCTAGTTTTCGTTTGAAGGAAAATGTTAACGGACATACGACGGTAGCCGGAAGGTGAGTGATCCTAATAACTCACTCTGGCACTTTGTGCCAGGTGAGCTAATAAAAAACGAAGATAAAACAGTTTCAGTTACTTTTCAAGTGGTCGGCGGATACCTCTATCCTTTCTATTCGGTCGGCCTCTAAAGTGCTCGTAACCTCGGCGTCAGTGATTATGAACACTGCATGTTTTGCATCCAGCCACCGTCGACGGTTCCCAAAATGTAACTTCCGAAGATAAATGTTAGCAAACACTGTATTCAAAGCCTTCCTGATATCTGTGCCCCCGCCAGTATTCTGTAAGGCAAAAATAGACATTTATGTAAAAGTGTTCGCTGATATAGGATAGGTTTTTTAACTTCTCAGCTATACACCGACTTGTTCGGAATTCAACCGTGTTTCACGATAGGCATTCAAACAATCATTGATACTGTTCAGTGATACACCATCCAGGTAATGCATCATTAATTAACCTCTGCAATTCTACTCCAACCGAATTGTCCGAGATTTTCAAATTTCCGACCTATTCTGACACCATCTGTGTTACGGTAACATGTACTGATGAGACATTAATTCCTGCATGCTCATGAACAACAGAAATAAGAATATACGATTGCACAGAAGTGACATTGATGGTGTTGTTCCACCGCTGAGAAAATATATTGCCCTAGTGCTAGTATAGAGAACATCGATCTGGGTGCAGGGGTGTAGCCCAATGGCATAAATAACCGCTTGCATAAATGAGTGAAGCTTTAGAATCACAGTATCTTTTACTAAGTATATATGTACCTGTATTTTGTCAATCTCTGCATTGACGGCCTGGTTTGATCTTACATTTGCGTCGTCTAAATTGAATTCCACTTTTGCTTCGCCGCTGAAGGTCACCAGAGCAAACCGAGTTCCATTTTTACCTAGAAAGTAGGTAATCTATTTAAGTCTCAAGACATAGTATTCTGTAAATCTATAATCATATTTAACACCAATTCTAACGCAGTTATTGACGTCACGTCATGTCTGATTGGTTTTGTCGCCTAGATGTAGAATATACAGTCACTTATATCAAAATTACAAAAACATGTAAATATATAATCATATCTGACATCAATGGACGTTCCTATGTCTAAAGAGCACCTGGAACCACAGGTGAACAGGTCTAAAAGTTGAACTGTCTATGTCCTGCAACTGCAAGACATTTAATATAGTTATCCTGACCTTGAACTTTACTTGGTACGATAAAGGGCCATACCCAATACACGTATTTTAATTCAGTAAGCTTCTCAATACAATTTTGTTGATGGAAAAAAATCGTAAAAAGAACGTATGTACAATTGCTTTAAAGCTATTTTGATGTTCTGATAGAAATTTTACGCTTGATTGTGATGTGCAGACTAGTTTTATTGCGCCCATATAGTTTTTGAGTGCAGGTTATAAAAACGCCAAGCTAATTTTCTAAATTGGACTTTTCCGTCCTCAATTTGGACATTGATTGTTCAAGAACCTGATCACTGAAAATTAACAGTAACTAAATATCGAATAGTACAGATAATGACCAGGCATCGTTTTTGAGGCCCCTATTGGGTAACCCCGTTCATTTTACCCGTCTTCGGTTAGCCAGGGGTCGGAGAACCATCCTACCTAACCTCACAAACATACATAGTGTTTAAGTATGTCAGTAATAATATAATAATATGAAATGTAATTTACATATGTTGATACAAACTACAAACAAAAATCAAACAGAAACAAGGGGGGAAATACATGGCTATTTTCTTAGTATTGTTATATAATAAACAGTTACCCATAATTACCTCTTTTTTCAGTCATTATTTATAGACAGAACGTACAGTTTACCTGTCTAAAAATACAAATTATGTACATCTACCACACCTTTTAGAGACCAGTATGCCTTTTTCTTTCCTATAATGCAAATTTGATCACCAATAGAAGAGGCTATTTTTATAAACCCTTTCTGTCCTTGTATCGAGGGTATAACTTCTTTTCTTTTACACAAAAATATATATATATTAATTTCAAAACACAGTATATTGTAATGTCCTTTATTATTTGTTTGTTATTTGTTTGAGTAACCTAATATAAAAGTTTAACTGTTTATATAGAAAGTTTGGTAATAAATTCGCACTATATTTTTCATTTCTGTAATTAGTGTTTGAAAATGTCTACATTCCCAAAACAAATGGAGGTTTTCTTTTTTAGTTTTGCAGAAAAAGCAACATTTTGCATTTTATATAACAATACAGTCGTACTAACATTCTATGCACTATTCTTTTTTGAAACGATTGTGTATAATCACTACTCACAACAAAAACACTACTATAAAAAATTTCCATTTGAAAGATATTTCTCCACTTCTCATTACAAGTTTGTAACAAATATACTATATATAGTATGAATACCTTTTATGGCGCTTAATATAGGTTTCATATAAAATGTATAATTGGAAATGCATACGCAAATCTTGAGGTATCATCTTTCATTATGTAAAGTATTCATGAATTTTTAATTACATTTTTATACCTAAATAGGTTAAAAAGATAATGTTTATTCTTGACTTTATTTCTAGTTCCTGCCTGTCAACAAAACACCGTTTCTGTTTACAACATCTTACATATACCTTATCCCGTTATCATACCATTGTTTTATGTAGATGCATTTTTTTTTATTAATTAACACATTATGATTTTAAAACAGGGGTATATGCAAGAAATCATCTATTGGTGAGATATACATATTTTCAAATAGGTTAAAATAAGCATATCACACATCAACCCAAAAACAATTATTGAACTGATCTAACATTACATGTATATCTATATAATTATAATTACTACAAATATAGAGCTTTTAATTTCTTGGCGGTCCTTGCAATACAAAATCGAAAAACAATTTATTTATTTCGCGTAATATCTGAGTATCAGGGTTAGGCAACGAAGTAAAAAGATATGTTAAAGGTGGCAAAAGAAGAGGTTTAACAACAGTAATCCTTTTAATTGGTGTAAGAAGCCTTCTCTTCCAATGTGAAATAATATATTTGTTTTGTCTATTTTCTCCCTAAAATTCAATTTTACCATTTTATGAAGGTCAATATGGAATGTCAATCCTAATAACCTAAAATATTTGGTACCCAAATTTAATTTCCATTTAGTTTTCATTGATCTTACTGTATCTTAAATGACCAGGCATAATAAAGTGGGGGCTGATCATGGTTTTAAGGCACAACCGGTTGTAGTCAAAAACATACGCAAAGCAGACTAGTTACAAATCCCTGCCCAAATAGCTTGTACATGTACATGTATAAATTGATTTTCAGTTTTGAACAATAATGCACATATTTAAAAAAAAAACACTTAATTTTCAACATATTAAAATGTGTAGTAACTATAAAGATAATACTTAACCTCCTGACGCTTGATCCGAGATACCGAAACGGTCGATGATAAGTTTCATAAACTTCTTAGCTGAGTTCAGAGATTTGGTGCCGATACTCGAGGAAGTATCTACCACTAATACAACGTCCAAACCGCTCCTCAAAGGATTCAAACGAGCTGAAATTTCAATATGAATACAAGTACAGTAAACTCCGTATCTAACGCCTCCGTATATAGCGACAGCCCGGATATAACGAACACATTTTCTTGGCCCGATTTATTTATTCCTTAAATTTACAAATTCCATAAGGATTTAACATACTCCAGGTACAATGTATAAGGAACAGATATAAGATGTCCCAAGGAGTTCGTTATTAAAAGCGATAATTGAGAATTTCATTAGATTTGTCGTCGTATACATATAAGGCAAACAGTATCGAGGGTTGACCGCAAAACTTCTGTTAGTCTTTCTTTATTTCATATAAGTTACTGCAGTTTTGCGCTCAACCATCGATACTGTTTGCTATATGTCACATACTGCTCAACCGTACAAGTGTTGTTTTTTTTTCTAATAAAAAAGTTAATAATAACATCCTGGGATTTTAATTAATTGAACCAGAAACAATAGTTAAATCCCGAGTAGCCCTAGGTCAATATTATAATGTTCTAGTTGGAGTATAACCGAACGTAAGTACAAATAGAATAATTTATGGAACTCTAGATGTATTTTTGATACAAAATAATTCAGATTTTTACTTATATCCCCCACGCATTTCAGTATTAGTTTGCAATGAATAGTGCACGCGTAGATAACGTTAGCAGGCACTGGTTAATACCACCACCTCAAAAATATTAAGTCTAGTATTGATAACTGTTGAACGGCATGCCCTATTCTTCTAAAGGTAGACTGTGGCATTAACCGAAAATGCAATTCTGAAATACTGATAAGTGAAATGTAAAGACTACATTCTGCCCCGCTCGCTGATCCTATTGTCGCGCCAGGAAGGCTGTCAAACATTTTACCTTTTAAATGGTTTGCCAAATCTTCAAGTGTTCTTCGACCTGGAGAAGAAAATAATTTAGATTATCAATCTGTTTTTTCCCACAGACATTAGAATGTCCGGCTGCATAGACGATGATTGAGTTAACATTGCAGGCTATTGAATTAATTAGATTAAGTACTACATGTAGTATTAAAATGATTTCGATTTCCATTGGTTTAATTGTATAGTATTTAAAAGATCTCGAATACCATTAGTTAAAAATAGGAGCGGATCAGTGGTCCAGTGATAACGCGCTGGTCTTGTAATCCAGGGATCGCAGGTTCGATTCCCCGCTCCTCTACTAATATCTCAAGTGGTCTTTCGGATGAGGTCCCATGTATCGGTGCTGTACACCGGGCATGTTAAAGAACCAGGCGTATCTCAAGAACGGCACACGTTCTGTATCTTGCACTATCCCCCGAAACCTAAAATAACTAAACTCTTCTAGGGGCGTTTGTCATATGGATTACCGGTATCAACGATAAGCTCTAAAATACATTCATTAGTTAAATTGTATAGTATTTCAAAGATCTCGATTTCCATTGGTTAAATTGTGCACATATCTTCTCATTTGTGGAAATCCAAGTTATCTTTGTAATAACTAAACTCTTACGCGGTGATCTCCCCGTACCATTATTACTATCCAATGAATAAACAATGAAATATCCATGATACCAGGTTGTGCCTCTTTTGTCTAAATTCCGTTTTGTGTTAACATCATGCTGGACCGTGTTTCTTTATTCCGTTTCGTGCTAGCGTGATGTTTGACTGTGCCCGTTTATTCCGCTTCGTGTTGATGTGTCTCTTTATTTCGTTAGTGTTAATGTCAAACTGTATCTCTTTACTTCGTTAGTGTTAATGTCAAACTGTGTCCCTTTACTTCGTTAGTGTTAATGTCAAACTGTGTCTCTTTATTTCGTAAGTGTTAATGTCAAACTGTGTCTCTTTACTTCGTTAATGTTAATGTCAAACTGTGTCTCTTTACTTCGTTAGTGTTAATGTCAAACTGTGTCTCTTTACTTCGTTAGTGCTAATGTCAAACTGTGTCTCTTTACTTCGTTAGTGTTAATGTCAAACTGTGTCTCTTTACTTCGTTAGTGTTAATGTCAAACTGTGTCTCTTTATTTCGTTAGTGTTAATGTCAAACTGTGTCTCTTTATTTCGTTAGTGTTAATGTCAAACTGTGTCTCTTTACTTCGTTAGTGTTAATGTCAAACTGTGTCTCTTTATTTCGTTAGCGTTAATGTCAAACTGTGTCTCTTTACTTCGTTAGTGTTAATGTCAAACTGTTTCTCTTTACTTCATTAGTGTTAATGTCAAACTGTGTTTCTTTACTTCGTTAGTGTTAATGTCAAACTGTGTCTCTTTATTTCGTTAGTGTTAATGTCGATCTGTGCCTCATTATTTCGTTAGTGTCAATGTCGAACTGTGTCTCTTTATTTCGTTAGTGTTAATGTCGAACTTTGTGTCTTTATTTCATTAGTGATAATGCCGGACTGTGTCTCTTTATTTCGTTAGTGTTAGTTTCGATCTGTGCCTCATTATTTCGTGAGTGTCAATGTCGAACTGTGTCTCTTTATTTCGTTAGTGTTAATGTCGAACTTTGTGTCTTTATTTCATTAGTGATAATGCCGGACTGTGTCTCTTTATTTCGTTAGTGTTAATTTCGATCTGTGCCTCATTATTTCGTGAGTGTCAATGTCGAACTGTGTCTCTTTATTTCGTAAGTGTTAATGTTAAACTGTGTCTCTTTATTTCGTTAGTGTTAATGTCGAACTGTGTTTCTTTATTGCGTTAGTGTTAATGTTGATCTGTGCCTCATTATTTCGTTAGTGTTAATGTAGACTTGTGTCTCTTTATTTCGTTAGTGTTAATGTCGATCTCGTTAGTGTCAATGTCGAATTGTGTTTCTTTATTGCGTTATATTTAATGTCGATATGTGCCTCTTTATTTCGTAAGAGTCAGTGTCGATCTGTGTCTCTTTGTTTTGTTAGTGTCAATGTCGAACTATGTCTCTTTATTTCGTTAGTGTCAATGTTGAACTGTGTCTCTTTATTTCGTTAGTGTTAATGTCAAACTGTGTCTCTTCATTTCGTTAGTAATAATATCGGACTGTGTCTGTTTATTTCGTTAGTGTCAATGTCGGACTGTGTCTCTTTTTTCGTTATTGTCAATGTGTAATCGCCATTACGACTAGACTCACCTAGAAATATTTTTTAATCAAGACTTTTAAAAGACATGACACGTGGCCTGCTTACTACATAGTCACCCTCATACGGCCACTAATGATATGGTTAACCTTCCTAGAGGTATCGCCATAAGCCTGTAGAAACAATACCAATACAAAATCATCGATGGGAAGTAACTAAACCACAAGACTTAGTAACGTTGTCCTAAAACATTCGAAAACTTTACAGTAGTAATCTTAATTTTCAATAACACTATGCAACAGTTACTGACCATCACTTATAACTAGTTCATCATTCTTGCAATCTTTCATCTGATTGTTAGGGTCTAAACAAATTTGAATTGTCATTTGTTCTTCTATTCCTTCATTCTGTAAAAAAATGAAAGAGACAAAATGGGTTTATCATATCGTAATTATCCACATTTACAATGAATGGATTTTAATAAATATCAAACTTTTTATTCGAAATTATTTGAAATATTATTCCATGTTATCTACGGTATAAGACGTATTATTCGTGGCCATGTTCCTTTTTCCAAATTCTTCTTTGTGTTATACAATGTACATGGTATTTTATACATCGCTTTGCATATTGATTTTATCGTTTTTGAATGTTCATGTTCTAATGGCAATTTCAATGTCGTATAGTCCAGAAATATCGAATCATGCTTACAACAACGTAGAGAGGCTTTCGAATAACATCAACTTCCGGTATATCAGATTCGGTAACTATGGCGGAAACTGTAATAGGAAACGTTCCATGTTTCAGCGGTATCATAGAGAATCTTACTGTCTCGGCGCTGTTAGGCTTCAATGTAACAACTGTTTTAGGTGATGTTTTGCCTGATTCAGTATTGTAGCACAAATCGTCCACGCCTTCTAAATAAACATTTGCCTGGAAAAAATACCGTATAATAATGTAGAAGCTACAACCAAACCAAGACAACTTTGATGATTGGACGAAAGCGGATCTCCAAATGCCCTTATGATACCTCAATGTCACTTCGTGACGTTACAAAACAAAGTCACAATACTACAGGTTATAGAACTTGCTGTCCGCCATCTTGTTTTGAAAAACGCAAGACCTTTCCTTTGAATGCAGGTTGTGAATAAATCATTTTCGTACCTCTTCTCAATCAATCAACGCTCCATTGATAAACATACCAATACTTTTCGTAATCAGAGCGGTTATTGCGTACCCTAAACATTTTGAACCATGTTAGCGTTGGGTATAATGATGGGGTATGCAAAGTGTATATTACCGGCTTGCCCGTTTATATCGGTTTTTATTTACGGATCATTGACAAATCAAACGTCTGGAAATTTCCTGGAAGGGTAATAAGTATTGTTACTATATCATTCTTCGTTACCTCATCATTCATTAAATCTGAAATCTTATTCTAACGTTACCGTTTTCGGGTCATCCATTGGGAGTCCATAATTAAATATTGTTGCTGTCACGTAAAAATGTTTCAGTCGAATGGCTTTATAGGGCAGATCAAGTTGAATAAAGAATGATTTGAAGGCGTTTACTTCAACCGGATCAGCTATGCACATTCCCTTGTCTGGTGTTATGCCTGGAATGTATATGAAATTAACTAGTTAAGTAAAAACAGTGTTGCTAACACGTTTGTGAAGTTTTATCCAAATTACAAGCAAGTTTTGTTTTTCAATTTTATCCCTATATTCTGACTTGTGCAATTACCGAATATACGTTATATTTAGTATTTTTGGCAGTAGTGTTGCAAGAAGAGAACATAAAACTGCTGACACATACTTCAAGAGTCCAGAACATGTCAATTGGCCGCTAAAATGCCTTCTTTTGATGCAAGTCTGCGCGGCATCATCATGCCTAATTAATGCAAGTTGTATGAATTTAAACAAACTCTTGATGTTACATTGACACATTATTAACGTATGTAGGATAATCGATGAAAGACAATAATATTAAATCCATATTTTAAGAGACTCACCTATGGCTTGAATTATCCATTCCGTTATTGAATCAGGATAACGTAGAACTTTCTTGTTATTCCCTTTGCTGAAAAGGCGGACGAATACCTTACAAGATGACAAAATATTTTTAAGAAAAAAAGTCGTTTCAAGCAATAATAATTATTATGTAACCTAGAAATGTAATATGTTGTACACTTAGACTAAAAGTATACATGCATGTTCCATTACCAGGCCCCGATTTCACGAAAATACTTAAGTAATTGCTTAGCTAAGTAAGTTATTTTGAAGTCTAATTGTCACTAAAAATAATAATGTTTCTTGTCGTCATGTTAAACAATAGTATATTTTTTAATGAAATTAACATGTTGAAAGAACAAAAATATTATATAATACTAAATGCAAGTCAGATTGAGCAAAAATTCATTTGAGTACAAGTTAAGAATTTTAAGAATCTTAAGAATTTACTTAGTGTAAATTACTTGCTAAAAACAACATTTTCTGCACAAATACTAACAAGTGTATATATAATTGTGATAAATGGGTAAATACGATTCTGAAAAAGTTTAAGTCTTTAAATGAATATACATACAAGAGGCTGATAAGTGTTGATATAAGTTAAGCATGTTACTAAGTATTTACTTAAGTATTTTCGTGAAATTGGGGCCAGGACAGTTGGCTACATCTCTAAGTAAATTCTAACTTTTCAAAGACAGTTAAATTACTAGATTAGTAGCTTTGCTTGTCTTCTGTTTTCTAGTTCTATCGTATTTTATGTATAAATGATAAAAACACATAAACGGTATTATACTGATAAAGTAAACACAATGAGCTCAGTTACAGGTAAGGCAGATACGCATAAATGAGTATCATTCAATTTTACGTATGCTTTAAAATGATCCCGTTGATATGGTCAATATTATCTCCAGGGACACGATTTGAACAAACTTGGTACATGTAGATATCCTCTACACACTGTTACACACCAAATAGCTATGCTCGAGACCTTCTGGGTTTGAAGAAGATTTTAAAATGTTTTTATATATATGTCGGGGCCGACATTAATCAACGGGCAAGGGTGGAACAAACTTAGTAGAGGTCCACTAGGCGATGCCTCACCCAAAAGATTTAAAATCTGTGTCTTGCGGTTATAGAGAATACGATTTTTAAAGACAATTCTTTTTTTAAGTTCTGGCGGCCATGTTAATCAGTCAGATTTGGACAAATTTAAGACAGCAAAGTCTGATGACATTCCATAAATTGGTTTTTAAGAAGTCATTCGAAGCAAGTGTTGGCGTACGAGGTACGACAAAGCGGACAAAAGACCATACTAAAGCTTCGCATGAGTTAACTCAGCTAAAATGACTTAATTAATAGTTGTTCATACTAGTCTAGTTGATCTACTTCAAAAAGCCACGATTCCCGAAAATCTGATCTACTTCTAGGTTTTAATCCATAGTCTGCCAAGCGGACCAGGTCAGAAACGTAGTCGCTTTCATCATCAAAAGACGTTGTTTTTATTCCTGTATATTCTATTGTGAATGTAAAAAAGAAAGACACATTTCTAAACTTCGTTCTGAGAATAACATGTATGTAAATACTGCTTTTATATGGAGAAAGTTTTGTTCACTACAAGCCATGATACATAATTGCGCGTTATTTGTTCATATTTGTCGTTTCTTTATCTTTTGTTATAGCATTTGAAAACATGACAAGTTTAATAAGTCGAGACACAAAAAATGCCAACGGTGTTCATCTTATATGTATATAATATTTGCTTGCCTCCAACAAATACAGAAATGTCTTGAAATATAATCAACATGTTTTAAAGTGTAACATAAAAGTTCATGTATATTAAATTACATGTAAACACTTTCTAAGTTATCACAAAAACACGAAAGCTTACCAGTGATCAAATACTCAAGTTTATATTTGCAGGACAAGAAGTAAGCGGCTACACATTTCATTGGCAGTTTCTTCTTAAGTAAGTCTCTTGCTTTGGCATAACATGTCGTATAAGGGTTGATCCCTGCTAAATGATCTCTATGACCAAACTCATATGCATAATCAATCCCATGGGCGCAACAGGACTCGTGCGCCCCAGATGAACATTCTAAAATAAAATTGTCAGTGTGAATAAATTCCTTCTTTCTTTATTATGTTCCCTATATATATAAAGTAAGTAAATGAGCTTCACATAACCGTGACTGCACTTTGAGAGTATTGGAATACGACAAAGGCCGACTAGAACCTGTTGGTTATGCTGTATTCATTGATATCAATCTATTGTTAGACATCCTTTTTCAAGTCATCCTGGACTGATACACAATACTTCAATTATTATAGTTTGGCAACCGATACACAAATCTTGCAAGATGAGATTTTCGTTGTTTGACGAGTGCAAGAATGACATTGTTTTTCATATGCACAGTCAAACAGAAAACAACTAACTACGTCACGTGGTGATTGTTGCACATGAAAGACATAATACGCACGTATCATCTCCGGTCTCTTTCGATGCCTATGCCTATGGCGGAAGATGATAAATGAAATCAAACAATCGTAAGTATCTAGCAACAGGGATAGGTTAGAATTACGTCAAGCAGATTTAGCTTTCTGGTATGAAAGAAATTCTTAACGAGGACTTGAGATTTTATTATACACAGTTTACGTACAATGTATTTTCAATTAACTTCGGAAATTCGCATTAATTTAGAATGAGTGTAAATTCTCAGCTAATACCGTCGGAGTCGCGTCTCCTTCTCCTGTTCCCTTGGCAATCATGTGCCTTTCGTTGAAGCTCTTGTCCATCTATCACAGCATTTGTCAGCACGGTTAATCCGGTTTTCTTTAATGAAAGTCAAAACGAAGTTCATTTATGTTTCCTTATAAAAAATGGTCATACTGTTTTCTAATACATTTCTGTGATAACAATAGCTCAGTTGACATCATTGTCTGATGGGCTGTTACTAGGAAACGAGGTCGTACCGATGCCTCTTACTATGCCTTATGTCATCACTCTTTTCCCTTGATACTTGCTATTATTTACTGCATACTGTATAGCAAGAAATCTATGAAAGATATTTTAGCTCTTAAGCATTCAAAAATTTGTAATATAGAAATATTTTATATGAAAATCTAATCGTGCAGATTTCATTACAACATGGGTAATTCTCTTCGATTCTTTTCACTCCATGTTTTCACTTTGACTGTTTGGCCTTTATTAATGCAAAAGTACCCAAACTGAGAGCAGTTAATGTAAAATGTAAATCAGGAATACAAACCTTGAACACATCAGCGCTGCTTCGTCCACTACCTTCTCCACACCCGAGATCATGTGACTCGAGGGCCTCAAACATCTGAACATATACAAAATGTTGTATCATACATGAAAAATGTATTCCTAAAACTGGAAAGTGTTTTGTCAAAAAGAGGTGGCCATAACTACACGTACATATTTGTACACAAGAATAGGGCACAAACAGAAAACACCGTGAAAACACTCACCTTGTTTTTTCGCATAATTGTTTTGTTATTGAGTAAGAGAAGCGCTTTGTCCATTACATTTAGACCGACCCACATCAGACTGCCGCCTGTTATATTGAGCATTCCATTGGTACCTGGCCTGACCTGTACCCTGTTTGTCTCAAGTTTAAGCTGCAAAACAATGAACAAATAATTTATAGAGGGCATCTGGGATTCAGAGCAGCTATATTAGAAACTAGCTTAGAAACAGATGGTGTTGCATTTTCTTTGCTTTTTATATTTGAGTGTGTTTCTATGGACAAGTAACCTGCACATATTTTGAAATCAATGAAAAACCTACACGCCGATGTATTTTTCTTGGAATATCATTGAACTAACAAGCAACTACTACGAGTAAAGAAACGCAATACCTTTTCAAATATCAATTTCTACTGGAAACGGCTTAATTATATTTCAGTTTTACGAAAAATGTAGTGTTTTGGCATGCTACCCTTAAATCTTAACCTCCTTGATAATACCGTAAAGTATAAGGTTCATTAGCCCAGGATTGACGAAGATAGGAACGTTTGAACTTACACGGATGAGAAAACTATAGCTAACTTGAACGACGGAGCATGTTTTGAACTGTGAACGTCAAGCAAGGAAGGTAAAAACAGGTTTTTAAGGGTAATCAATAAATAATTACTCCTATAACTTAGACATTTAACTTTCAGTACGGCAATAACGGACATGTTGAACAACTTTTGCAAATTGAACTGTCACTCATGATGAACTTTCTAGACGAACTCATTTTAGCTCACAGTGGCAGTATTTATTTAGAGACATTGACACACTTCTTGGTAGACGTGCACTAGGCAAAGCTTCACGCTAAGTATCTTAGCTCTAGGACTGCAGGTGGTTTCAGAAAAGATGATTTTAAAAGTTTGTTCTATATAGACCTTTTTAAAAGCCAGTGACCCCGCCGGGAGAGTTCAATTTTTAGCCGGGGACATCATTTGAAAAATCTTAGTAGAGGTCCACTAGACAATGCTGCATGCCAATATCTAATAACCCTTTGGATTTCCGGTTTCCTATAAGAATACTTATACGTTTTTCTTTCCGTTGCCATAGCAACCAGAGTTCTGCATGGAATGGAATTATTTCAACAATTGTGATACAGCTTCATGCAAGGAACATCGCTGCTAAATTTCATCAACATTGGTTGAGTAGCCCAGTGGTTTCAGAGAGACTAGTTAGGAAAACGTGAACGGACGTTCGACGTTCAACGGACGCCCCTTATAGCTCACCCTTGCACTTTGTTACAGGTGAGCTATAAACATTTAAATAATATATGTCCATACAGCATGATATTTGAAAAGCAAGAAGAGCGATCCATTTCAAAGCAAAACTCATGCATTTAATTTGAAATATTCTGATAGGATGTTTTGAGGGGTTTCTTATAATAACTTTTCCATAAGCAGAGCGGGAATGCCTGTTTACATAATCATCAACACAATGTAACAGTAAAGGTAATATTCTTGTTTTGAGTGTATTGTATTCCTACAAAATGATATTTCTGACAAGAACTGTTTAATAATTTAACAAGCAAAGTTTAGGAATACATGTAGTTCTATTCCCCGCTGAAAGGAGATTTGTTGTGAATAATTTTAGAATTGAACTAGAACTATTACTGAAGGTAATCAATACCCGCCCCCCCCCCCCCCAAACACCCCACTGACACAGTATATACAATTTATGTAATATTTGAAGCTTTAATTATCGGACCTGCACAACTTGAGGCTTCTGCGAAGTATAATTAAATTCTGACCAGGGGTTTTTGAGATATTTTAAAAGTGACCCGTGACATAGACCATGCACAACTAGGCATTGTACTATTCACTTCTGTGAAGTAACATTAAATTCTGACGAGGGGTTTTGGAGATTTAGCGTCCACAAAATGTTACTATCTCGAGCCCCTATGACCTTGATCTTTGGCATAGAGACCCGAAAAATATACCAGGCACACTTAGGCATTGTACTTATCACTTGTGTGAAGTATCATTAAATTCTGACCAGGGAATTTGGAGATTTAGCGTCCACAATATGTTACTATCTCGAGCCCCTGTGACCTTGACCTTTGACCTAGAGATCCAAAACATAAACCATGTACAACTAGGCATTATACTTATCATTTGTGTGAAGTGTCATTAAATTCTGACCAGGGTTTTTTGAAGATTTAGTGTCTCTAATATTCCGTCTACAGACGGACGGACGGACGGACAGACAAGCTGAATCCAGTATACCCCTCCTTTACACTTTGTGTTCGGGGGGTATTAAAATGCCTGTACATAAAGCAGCCATTTGGAAGTAACAATTGACCATAAGGCCAGAAGGAGAGAGTTTATAAATAAGCCTAGAGCTTTTTTTAATCAATCCTTTATGCTGTTGTATATTAGAATGTATTACATGTGATTTTTCAACAAAAGATTGTTTAAACCAATTGGCCATAACTCTGGTATAAATGAGCGGATCGCAACGACAGTAGCATTCACCTATGTATACATTCCTGCAAAATAACATTCTAGCGTTTATTTGGTATAGTTTTTGCAAATTATAGTTTCTACACATTTAAACAGAGTAATCTATTTTACAAAAGTCTTTATTCATAGAAACTAACAACATAATTATGTTCAGAATATCAAATTAAAACTAAGATGCTCAGTTGAAACAACAACCAATTTATTGTATGGAACTCGCTTCCAAGCTTCCTCGAGCAGCGTTGCTCAACGTTCACTGTTAACCGTGTCGTTCAAGTTAGCCATAGTTTTCTCATCCGTGCACGTTTAAACGTTCCTATCTTCGTCAATCCTGGGCTAATGAACCTGATACTTCACGGATTATCAAGGAGGGTTTAGATTTTAGGATAGCACGCCAAAACACTACATTATTTGTAAAACTGAATTATAATTAGGCCATTTCCAACTGAAATTGATATTTGAAAAGGTTTTGCGTTTCTTTGCTCGTCTTAATTGCTTGTTAGCTTAATGATATTCCTAGAAAAATACATCAGCGTGTAGGCTTTTCATTGCTCTTATAGACTGTTCAGATGGCCTGTTCATAGAGACACATAAACTTATAAAAACAAAGAAAACTCTACACCACCTGTTTCTAAGCTAAAGATAGCTGCGCCGAATCCCAGATGCCCTCCGAATTCAAAGCCGTTGGGTCATCACTGTGTTAAAGGTAGTACCACTAAGATAAGGAAACATCGTACAACACCGACATATTTTATAAATATTTATGTGGATCTCTTGCTTAGTTTGAAAGATTTCGCCAATTGTGAAGCTACGTGAACATTAAAGGTAATCGTCCATGGGTTCAAACACAGCAGAGAGTGCTCATTATTAATTTGGATGTATTTAATTACAAAACTTCGAATTGCTGTTAAAAAAATATGGTACGTATGTTATAAAAAACATGTTTCGTTAGACAAAATGTATGTGTGCCAAAATCAACATTAGATTGGCTTAGACAACAGTGTTGTCAAATAGTCTGATTTCTAAACTCGTCATGCATGTTCCTTATCATAAGTATGTTAACACTTTTAGTAGTATTGAAATTTATAATAATAATAATAATAATAATAATAATGATAATGATAATGATAATGATAATGATAATGATAAAGATAATAATAAAAATCATCATTATCATGATTGATAATCACTTCACTAGAGTATTACAAACTAAATTACCCCGTCACCACGACATTTCTGATCCACATCAAACTTAACAGAGTCAGCAACAAGTACATTGGTTTCTTTGAATACATAGAAAACGAGAAGCCGTGCACTTGGTGAAATAAGTTCTTTAAGTTCTTCTGTCACTATCTCACTGGCTTGGTTAGCTGACCTTCTAAACTTTGTATAAACAACCTTCCCTCTTGTTACGACCTGTAATAACCCAGCTACATGTCAGTCGGCCAAACATTTCTTATGATATACAATATACAATGTACTGATGATATATACAATATATATACAATATAAAATATCGTATACTTGTCATAAATACTTAATCCTGATAGACCGATAACACTCAAATGCCGGGTCCGCAAAAGTATGTGTAAACCAGGGAAATGATGTGGCAACCTGCAAGACGTCCTTCCTGTTATATTTTCACATGATTTTCACACCTTCTTATGAAGTATACGATATAATAATTTTGGACTTATGTTTCAGTCAATATATAGTTTTGCGGACCTGTGAAAAAAATGATATTGACCTCGGACTTCGTCCTTGGTCAATATCACATTTAACAGGTCCGCAACCTATATATTGACCTCAACATTAGTCTATAATTCTATAATGTACTTGTGATATATACAATATACAATGTACTAAATATTTCTCTTATTTAATTTTTTGTTGACGAGCACTTATGAAATATTAAAAATAAATTCTATATTTCATATTACTCTCTTCCAGACTATTAAGTCGCATTATATTAACTAGTTCTGACCAGAACATATGTTCTGTACAAACGTGCATGTATATCTATAAGTGAAATGACGTCGATAGTTTGACTACAAGTCATCATAGAGAACAAAGATTAATCCCCATACCGGTATGGTTGCAAGCACTAAATAATGACTTTTAGTGTACAACGGCCATTTACTCTTGATCCTACTCGCGGCATATCTGTGTAGTCTGGTCATGATTTACACTGTTAGCTACTCAGTTAGTTACTTTTAGTGAGCACCCCTTAGACAATAAGTGACACTGTCACAATTGGAAGAAAAGTCCATTAGTGATTAAGAGTGGTGTCAGTATGGAGACATACCAAAGTCAGTTTCTTGAGAATTTGTTTAAGTTTAATTACAAATAACTTAACTTCAACAATTTCTCAAGAAACTGACAGGTTTCATGTTAATAGACATACAAAGAGTACAAAAATAAATACAGCGGAAAACTTACAGATACTCTACTTTGGCAGTGTATTTTCAGAAAATATATGTGACAAAACCCTTAGCAGATTTACATGTATGAGAGTGTTTGTGCAAATATTTACATGTATGAAACAAAGAAGCTCGTGGACGGCATTGTGCTTTTTCCGGCTTTGTTTTGTCTTTTTACATTCACACAAGTACCCAAATAACAAAACATAACCTTATGTTTTAAAAATCATAACTATTAGATTTTACCACCGAAATAAACACCGTTGCCTACTGGGTTGTCATAGATATTTCTCACCGTCAACTTTTTGTGGTGTAAAATGAGTAGAGACGGGAACAAATGTCATTACTGTCTTCTATAATGAAGATTTAAGGCCAAATACCATAAAAAGCATCCCGGTATACCATGAAGAATCTTGTATATTGGTAGACGCTCGCATCAACATGGTTTTATATTCGCCCTTAAAAAATAAAACAACTAACGTTTAGTAAATAAAAACATACAGCCATAGTGATATAGAACTATTACTATTTATTAAGTTTTTCGTAACCATACATTGAAACATACTGGCATCATTTCGGTGAATATCTTTATGTGTGAACCTGATGTCCATGAAATTTGCAAATTTGCCTTGGCCTTCGGCCTCAGCAAATATCGAATGCAATAGGTCCACTTTGAATATTCACCTCATCACAATTCAGTGTTTGTACATGTATATACATGTAATAACATATCATCTTACCAATTGTCTCGAAAATTAGATGCATCTTTTGGTTGATTTCTATTAATAGGATTCAGTATTCTACATTTTTAGCCTAACAATACCCATTTAAAATGTGACCTAGATACAATACAAATGACAATGTAAGGATACGAAAAAAATAAAGCCTGAACAAGCTCCATATGCGATTTTTTTTTATCTTATTCCCCCTGTTAGCCATAATGTTTGATCCATTGTAACCCGTTTTCGAATTCTAGAAAGACGCTCATTCTAGTGCAGGAAATATGATCTACGGTCTTGTGATTTAATCTTACTACTTATTGTTTGATCCAACCTTGCCCATTATCATACTGAAGCAGAAATGCTATACTCGAGAAATTTGAGCAAAAGCATGACCCTCACCGATTTACGTATAATGTTAATCTTATTTCATTTAGAGTCTTGTGTAAATTTCATAATTTTGAAGGTGAGAACAATTTGTGGTCTTAACAAGGCTATTCTATAATCTGGCATGGTGACCAAAGCGCAAATGCGCATTTTTGTAAATGCCCCTAGATTCCATTAGCTTAACATATTCACTAGGTTCCTTGGAGATGTGATTATAAATATCGCCTCTACATTTTCAAAAATGTACGAGAAGGTCAATTATCGAACCATGATTTTCATCAACAAGCGTACTAGCGAAGTATTGCAGAGACAGGATTGAATATCTGTGTGAGGAGTATACATGCATAAATTTCAATGCCGAATGTCAGTTGCATGTAAATGCGTTGTGCACAAGTGAGTAAATAAGAAACATAATCTCACGACAATACGATGTTCAACATGTATCTGATTTTCTCCGACGTGAGCCTCAACATAAAATCTTTCACTTTCTTGCTGATTATCTGTGGTTTTTGCCTGTAAACAAAAACATCCAATTGAATAGCAACATAATCTTACACACTATTAAACTTTTTCTTTACGTAATTTGCAATAATCTAATGCACGTTAAAACATAGGTACGTAAAATTTCAATTAGCAAGTCCACTTTTTTGCAGGGTAAATATAATCACGAAAAACTGAAAATTGATTAAAAAGTGCTAAATTGGGCCTAATATTTTGCTTTAAATTAGGCATTTTCTCATGACTCTGATGTTGTGAGAATATAGATACATATTAATAAATCTTAAGTTAGAATTCCGTATTTTCAAGTAAAAAAATATCAACCATGTTAAGCAAGTCACAAACGTTTCAGTCTATAAATAGTAAGTAGCTAATTAAGAATTAGTTACAAAATAAACCCAAGCCGATTGGTCTGCAAAAGCAAGTAAAATGAGATAGAAAAACGAAAATAAATGCATGTATGCAGGAAGAACGTCAAAATATTATAGGCAAGAAGGTTTACTGTAAAATAAATTGTATCAGCTTCAAATGAAGTAGAGAAAATAAAAAGCGCATGTCCTTTGCTGTCTGTTGTTTGTACACCGCTATCATCAAAATCACCATTATTGAACATGTTAGCTCTTATATCATATCCCGTTGCTGGTTGACCGTTTGCATATACCAGATCGACCTGTCAAAACAGTTTAAACACTTTTAAACACGTTTTAAAATGAGTTACCTCCCATTATCTAGTTAATTTATTTATGTAGACGCGAGGCATATATACATTGTAATTATTAAAAAACAAACTTTGATTTGAAAGTTGTGTGCGTTTGAATTAAAATCATTATAGTAACACCACATTGCATGTTCTTTCCTCCTACATTTATATGGTGTGGAAAATATAAATTAATAGTATTCAATTTGTCTTTTAAAGTTATCCGGTTTTTCAAACTGAGCAAATAACAAAAGGACTAAACTATATAAAATAGGAATAAAATGTAAGCACCTTTAGATAGTAGTGCCATCCAGGTCTGAAGTTTAACTTAGACCTTGAAAACTTGAATTTATACGGTTTATCAGCAAAGATGGTACCGTCATAACTCGAGGTTTCTTCCGTTCCCGTGGCGCTTTCGAGGACTGAAGCCACAATTTCCAGACGACACCCGGCAGGGAAATCCCGGTCCCGCAGTAAAGGAGATTCCAAAATATCTTGAACGTTGACGAAGAACTCTTTCACACTCGCATCAAAGTCCCCGCCTTCAAGCTACGTGAAAAATATCGTTTAATACGTAGGTCATGCACATGCACACTGAGACATAACAATTTGAATATACTGTATAAGTACCTTCATCACGTAGTCATACGCAAATTTGAATGTGATTATTCATTATGAATAGTTACAAAGAAAATACATGTAGTACACTTCTGTACATCATGATATTTTCTTATCGCATCGGACATGTAAAGTAATGGTGTTGACTTAAAGCAAACTGCTAAGGTCATCTGAAACTCACCTGTGCTCTGCTGATATCAAGAATGTATTCACTGACTCCACTTGCATCCTTTAAATTCAAGGTCAGTCGTGCATTTCCTTCGACCCACTTGCCGTTTACGTACCTTTATATGTAAAATAGATTTTAGAAGTGTCATCGAAATAAAACGCATTTGTACTTTTTGTAAGTTTTGACAAATTCCGAAAGACCACCAAAGCCTACGGACCAACATTGCTCGAATTACACTGATCGCAACAAGAGTGCCGTGCATGCGCAAGCAGTGAGTCAGTGACCAAGCTGCTACTTTTTAATATCAGCTACTAACTACCAGATAATGAACTGGTCAATCTGAGGGAAATAAACTACATTTGTATTGCCCGGAAAACAATACAACACCAGTTGACAGACAGAACAGTAGCGTTAAAAACTACACTATCATGTGTGCTTACATGATATAATTTAAAAGAAAATCAAAATGATATCTCATATTCAAAGTCAGCATATATCCTAAGAAAAGACTTACTTTTGTCATTAAAGCCCTGCAGCTGCTTTGGAATAAACGTTACTATAACAACGAAACCGAACAACAAAAGGGCTGTTGGCAGAAATGTAGAACACGAGAACTGTTTGCATTAATGAATACCCCCCATTCCCATTGTTTTCGAATATTAAAGAGTCTTTATCAGAAATAGCCTCCGATTAATGATTGGCGTGATTCTTATTTAAGTTTTATTACTCTTCAGAATAACTGCAGGTGCTCTCAATTAATGATTTGAGATCATGTTAGAAATCACATGTACAAAGTCATTTCTTATAATTGCAGAAATCAACTAAAGTGAACCTTACTTTTTTGTCTAGTATAGTATAGTAAATCGCCCCAAAATCCGTCATCGCATATCATCTGAATCAGTTTTAAGTATGATCCGACACACGACGTAATCATAACCAGTATTCTTGATCACATTATCAATTTAAGAACCCTGTTATACATATTTAAAAGTTATTCATAGCTTACGTAACTAACATTGTTGATGACTTAGGTCAGTGCTCAACATATTTTGAATATGACGGCAGTCAGTTTTAAAGGTTTTATCAGATGTATGGTGCTTTTGTGGCGCAGTGGTAGCGCGTTCGCATCGGGATTGGAGGATACTTAGTTCGACCCCACCCGTGTCCTTAAGCAAGATTGCCTCTTTCTCTTTGTGGATAATTCCATCTGAAGAGAGTCTCGTGAGCGATAAATCTAAGTTGTAAAATCTTGTATCGCAATCGTGAATAAATATCAATCAAATATAATCCAAATCTCTCTTACGGTAAAATACAGTTCAATAAAACTGCAGAATTAAATGTTATTAAAGTATCTTTATTTTACATATGTAAGTAATGTTAGGACAATATAGAAAAATAGCTAGATCTCTCTTCATAATTTCAAGTTCGTTAATTAAGAGGACACAAGATAGTACTGTCTGTATCATGTTACTCACTGTGGCATTTAAAATTATGTTTTGTGTTGTTTAGTTTAAAATTGCGTTTTTGATGTAAATAGAACATGAACGTTTATTCATTATTGTTACATTTTTAGACTTTAAAATATTCATACCATTTTAATCTGTTATAAAACGAGACACCTTTATCACAAGGAAAACCTTATACGTCTAACTTAGGTACAAGGACGTCTTCCTTCCCATTCACTTTGGTACTGATGAAGTCCCTTAACCAGGTATGTGAATCACCAGGAAAGTTCTTCTACGCAGTACACATCCAGCTCTTAAAGCATGTATTTTTCACTTACTTTGCTTTGACTGTGACCAGTATTTTAGGCGTATCCTGTAAGATGAACGGTACATCCACTTGGACTATCACATCAAATGTTGGCAGCACTGAAATGGTGTTTTGAGAAGCAAATTTACATTAAACTGTATAGGAGTTTCTAAAACGTCTTCTGAGAGCCCCTTTTTCATAATAATAATAATGTACTTATAAAGGACTGAATCACCGAGTATAAACTACCAGCAGAGCTCGAGCATTTTGACAAAACCAGTATAAACAAGACGAATCAGTAATGCAGTGTAACGAACTGATGCTAACCCTTATCTGACTATGTACAGTCTAGTAGAAAATTTACCGACTGAAAAAGTTTTATTTTGGTAGCTTGGCTGCCTTGGAAACATTAAAATAACCAGTTTGACTAAGAAAACATACAGAAAGGGAAGTAAACAAAGGCATCCTACATTAATTTCTACAATCGAACCACCAAGGAGACGTAGAACCTTCGTAAGCAATAAAACAAACGTGTTGAAGATGATTTTCGTTCCCCACCCAGCACAAAATGCCTTGGCACGAAATTTGATTTAGTGATATATTCTACAATTTTACAGAATACTTACTAATCGATAATCCATCATAAATCACTCATAATTCTAACTTTATTACATGCAAAAGTCCAATATTAACTATCCTATTAACTACAAGTATCACGTAAATAACTTCTAAACATTCGAAACGGAAGCTATGTTCAGCCATTTTTATCATGCGGTAATCTTCCGATAAGAACGCCAGACTCCGATGACGTCATATTCTGCGAACTATATGATATTGGTTCCAGTGTAATTCTTCAGTGTTGTGTGCTCACTCATACCATCCACATCTAAGAAATCATCGAATTGGTATGGTTGATCCGTCTACCGACGAGGTAAGCCCAGGTTTAGAATACCATAATTAATTGGTATAATCGCCGCCAGGTTAAGAATACCATAATAAATGGTATAGTCGCCGCAACACTCCTCCGTCTCCAGCTTCTGTCATGCGCAGTTTCCATTGAAGTCCGATCGGCATAGAATACCAATTTGGTATAGCTCCGTTGCTGATAACGTCAATCGCGTCCCTGATATTGGATGTTAGATACCAGTTCCAGAATACCAGTCTTTAGTTGGTTCCATGTCCTGATCACCAAGTGCTAACTACCAACTTTAGGGAAGGGTATCCTATACCATTTCTTTGACGTATACCTACGAATTATATTTGCATCGTTGTCGGACATACCAACTAAGTGGCCAACCATCACCTACTGAATACCATATTATATGGTATATACCAAGAGCGAATACCATCTTTATAAACATTAACTTTATAACATTATAAACATTATAAACATTATAAACATTATAAACATTAACTTTGTTATTATATAAGTAGATGCCATCAAATACCAATACCCATGGACGGTATATACCAAGAGCGCACATCCCCAGAAATATCTTCAGATTTATCGGCTTATCGGCGAAATTGTCTCCCTTGAAAGCAGCTTATCGGGTTTATCGATTAAGCGTTATCGGTCAATTTATACACATTGAAATATAGAGGAGTAAAATCTTTAACTCACTAAAAAGTAATAAAATTATAATCTGACAATATTTATTAAGTTATTGAAGTAATCTGCATTCTTTCCACTTTATTCCAATATATTTTTTATTAAAATAAATTGATATCTTCTTGCTTCCCTATTGATTTTAAACTATTTGTAACTATTTTTGCATCAAATCGCATTGACTTCAATGGAAATGTGCATTTCTTTTAGCTTCACATGAGGTTTTCATTTAAGATATTTACATATTTATACTTAACTGACAATATTTATTAAGTTATTGAAGTAAACTAGAAAGTTGTATCTTTACTTAGATGTTTTTATTTTTAAGTTATTTGTATGTCTTCTTGCTTCCCTAAACGTTTGAAAATAACGATTTTAACTGATTTTACCAAATTACAGCTTTAGTCACCTGTATTGACGAATGTTGTGACTGGTTATTTCACGGACCTGTATGTGTATATAGGTCCGTGGTTAAATCAAGCATCACAGTTTTACCTGTTTTTAGAGTTTTATAAAGATTTATAAAAATGTAATAGTTGTGTTGGTCAAATTTTTTAGATAATTATGCCAAACTTTTACATCTTAAATGAAAGCCGCTATAAAGCTTTATTCTGTTATGAAAAAGTGATCGGCTCATCGAAATTTAATGCAATAAAATAACATAATATTAGCACATGAAAAAAGATGAGCAGTGATGAATGAAGACTACATTTTGTTTATAAGTTTATGTCTAACTTCTTTTTAATTTTTAGATAAAATTTAGATTGAATCTTAAATATGACTGTGCAACATATTTATCTTAGATTATTTCATCATCAGATCGAGTACAGTTCTGTGGATCATATTCTCATACATGTATTTACAAGATAATAAACAATTAAATAATGATACATCTTTAAAGTTGTCCTTTCTGTTTGTAGTTTATGCAAAATAATAAGCAAATTAAAAATCAAAACTAATACAGTTATAAAAACGTCCGAGGTATGCTAGGACAGTCTTTAATCTGTTTCCTCGCCTCTGGCAATAACAACACGATGTCAATTAACAGTGATAATTTTGACACGATTGATTGTAAAACTATTGTATCTCAACATAAACAAAGAAGCAGATACATTTCTTCAATTCTCAACTTTCAAAGTGTATGTCATTTACGTTGCATTTGGCCGTTACTTGATAAATTTAAATTATACCCTCGGGGAAACTCTTTTTGGTCAATTTATTATATTAAAAGTTTGTGGCATGAAACGGTAATTATTTTAACCGTGTTTTAGGTATTTGATATTACCATATTTTACATGTTATATAAAATCTGCTATATAGCTTTTATCTGTCTTGAAAATGTGATCGGTTCATCGCAATTTAATGCAATACAATTACACAATATTAGCACATTAAAATGCTTTCCCGTCGGCAAAAGATAAGCAATGATGACTTAAGCCTGCATTTTGTTCATTAATTTATGTCATACTTCTTTTTAAATTTTAAAATAAAATTTAGATTGAATCTAAAATATGTTTTTATGATTGTTCAACCATAGACATAGAATATTCTATGTCTCTCGAAAGTACAGAATATTCTATGTGTTACTTTTAGATTATTTTATCACCAGAGCGTGTAAAGTTCTCATACATGTATTTCCAAGATTATGAACATAAAGTATTATGCATCTGTTTGTAGTTTATGCAAAATAATAAGCACATTTAAATCAAATTTAATACAGTTATAAAATCGTCCATGGACACTCTTTAATCTGTTTTCTCGCCTCTGGCAATAACACCACCAAAATTAACAAGGATAATTATGATACGATGTAAAACTGTTGTATCTCAACATAAACAAAGAAGCAGATACAGTTCTTCTATTCTAAACTTTCGAAGTGTATGTCATTTACGTTGCATTTGGCCGTTACTTGATAAATTTATATCATACCCTCGGGGAAAACTCTTTTTGGTTAATTTATTATAATATCTAAAGATTGTAGCATAGGAAACGGTAATTATTTAAACCGTGACTTGGAAACAAATCAAAACGACATTTTGATGTTGTAATTACAAAGTAATTAGAAACAATTGGTACACAAGTGTAAACAAATTATTTAAGCAAAAATCTTGACTTTTTATTTCAAAATCAGTATTTGCAGTATATTTGTTACAAGGTTTTTGCATTAATTTCGTACACACCATTTAATAGTAACGATTGCATGTACATATGTACAAAGAATGGCTTTTACAAATGCATATTATTTCTTGATTTCTTTTTATTTAATTTTCGTCGTAACATTGATATTTATGGCTCATTTTGAATAAAACTTCGAGAAAACAATCCGAGGTCGTAATGAATATCTTGACCCAACTAGTGCGTGGTCAGTTCACGCTTGGATAAAGATAGCTGATAAGACAAAAATCCAATAATCGATAGCGCTCAACGAGTGACTTTTTGGTGTAAAGGGAAACAATCCATTTTCCCACAGGCCTTATAAGCAAGGGGCAATACTCTGTTTACAATGGCGCTCTATTTCTGGCCATGTACCATCT
Organism: Saxidomus purpurata; assembly: GCA_022818135.1. Lineage (NCBI taxonomy): Eukaryota > Metazoa > Mollusca > Bivalvia > Venerida > Veneridae > Saxidomus > Saxidomus purpurata. The sequence goes on along the minus strand of JAFMSR010000006.1, from coordinate 15,605,652 downwards.
CTATAAACATTAACTTTATTATTATATAAGTAGATGCCATCAAATACCAATACCCATGGACGGTATATACCAAGAGCGCATACCATCTCTATAAACCTTAACAGTTTAATAATATAAACAGATGGTATCAAATACAATACCAATGGATGGTATTTCTCGTGATTAAGCTAATAGCAGACATATATTAACAGTGAAAGTTACCACACAGTCAGTCTATGACAATAAAGACATTCAGGTCACTGCAACAGTTACCTCCTGTTTCGAATACCGACATATTGGTATCAGCTTCCAATATCTTGCATTACAACATACTTACGTGAATATTTGTGGACTCTTTTGAAACTGTCTTTAAACAATCTCACGAACTTTATGTGAAATATAGAACCTGTTTACTAGTAAAACGAACAATTACTACAGTGGGAATAAATATAGAGAACTGTAACATCTATTATTAAACGCTACCAAATTACTATATACAAGCATAACACTTCATAATAACTTGTCCTACATAGTTATTTGTTAAGTTAAAGTTGAAATAAAATCTTAAACTTTATTCGCCTCCTTTATATGTGGTCATCACAAAATTAGTATTTTATCACAAGCCAGGCCAGGACGGACCCTTTGTTACGTATAATCTGTATATCACAGGAGAATAGGTATTCGTAACAGCAGACATAAAAAGACGCCGCCAATTTTTTTTTTTCTATTTTAATAATACTCCGAAGTGATTGGATAGGTTTTCATACATTAATATAATACATTGTTATCTACTTGAAATGAGTGAGTGTAGTATAAAATCGTTTTACAGGACTTGCATAGACAGATTCGTTCATGATCATTTAAAACATGTCGCTAGGAAAAAAAAACAGCATATTGCCACGCCGGTCAGCCTGCCTCTAACCCGGACAGTTGTTATTGGACTTAGTGGATCAATACGTTTTAATTGAATGTAGCCCAACGGTCCTGGAGGACCTCTTGATTAAAGGGGTCGGGAAGGGTGACTTTCCAATATCACTTTAAGACCTTAAGTTTCAGGAACTATACAATAGTATAAGTAGACTTGTTATTTAGGGGATAACTACCTCTCAAATCTTATTATTACTCAACAGGAGTTGAATTTTACAGAGAGCTGGCTCTCGATCGGATGCTGATCATAAATAAGTTTAACCTGTGGGTATAAGAAAGCGATCGACCCCGGTGGAGCAAATCGGGAGCTTTATATAAGAATTTGACCTGCCTCTCTATACGTCACAGATGAGAACCGTCCGATTAACATTTGCACCGGAACTCGGGAGATTCCGTAGTTACATAATTAATCGAGCACATTGGCATTTAAACAAGATGGCGGACACAGAGCTGGATCGAGAGCTGTCAACACATAAACAGGGAAATATTGACCAAATATTAGAATAATATTGGATCACTAGTCCAGGCAGTTAGCCTGGGACCTGTGCGTTTAGCTACGACCGGTATTGAGGGTTGATAGGGTCTCAATGTAAAATCACAGTTCCATACATTCTTTAATACATAAATGAAGATATGAAGCGTATATTTATAACAATGACTACAAATTAATATTATTAGATATATGACTAGACCAGATCAGCGGCCTAACAATATTAACTTTTATCCCGTTGCAACGCACAGAAGCAGTTTTAACTACATTTATTCTTAAAATCTTGCTTTACATCACAATTACATTTCTATATAAGTTATTTTCAAGTTATACAAACATTCTACTACAATTAAAACATCTCCACTGGGCTGCGCTTTCCGTTATAGGATCGCATTTAGACTGTGATGTGGGACGCATTCCAACATGTCCGACACAGTTGTTACTTCGCAAGCGATACTTATAGAATGCTATTATTAGCTACTTTATTTTCAGAAAGAATTGATTTTTGTTAAAAACATTTATATTTCTCCTAGAACGGTAAATGATAGAATAAATTGTATTCATTATCAATGTTACTTATATAAATTAGATAAACTATATAAAATATAACACCTGTTATTTTTTTGAATTTATTCAGTTGTTTACAATTACACTCTTTGAAAAATCTATTCAGTGTGATTTTTTTTATCTTGTCTTTTAAATTTTCCTATTAGATTGTATTTAATCAGGAGTTGAGTTTGCAGACATGGTTTTAGTTTAAGTATCTGTTCTTGAAGTTTGTGTACATAGCACAGTTCATGCAATAGAGGTCCCGAATGTAGAAAAAATACGTGTTTAAATTTTATTATTCACGAAGCTATTAAAAGACTCGCGTCCATGGCTAAATTGTTTTTTTTTCATCCCAAATAAAGCTGTATCAATCAACCACTTTTGTTGTCTCCCTTGGTTGTATTTCTTTTTCAGTTACACAGTGTGTAAGATCCATGTTTAGGCGTGTATAGAAAATGACGAGGAAAAATATATAAACTACTAGAAAAATGAGTGCTCACCGTATTCTTGGACTTCGAACAGCGCCCGTGACTCCGTTTCAAACTGAAATACAAAAGCAAAGTACGATTTCAATAAGCTCATATATGTCACAGTTGAAATAAGATGATTACCTGTACCAGGTCAAAACAATCATACAATAGGTTAACATCTATTTAAACCTAAAGTGATCTTAGTTTTACTTAGATTTTACTTCAGTGACGCGATACTTAGAATTGTTTGCTGGGACAGGTTTTAGTACATACACAATAAAGTTATAATCTTGCTAAACTTTTAATGTGACAGTTTCAATTATTTTGGGTAACAATATGC
>JAFMSR010000006.1:15576440-15602397 GCA_022818135.1 Saxidomus purpurata | reverse complement strand
TAAATGTAGCTTTAATTGCAAATGTTTCATCATTTTTATAGAAGTCATATTTTACAATATTTTATATATTGTGTACTAGGCACTTAAGGTGATCGAACCCGTGTCTCTCCGATCATAAGGCCATCGACCAGACCCCGTGCTTATAAAAATCCTTGAGCACGGTTTCATGTTCAAGTGGCGGTTTTGTGCTAAATGCCGAGTGCTTATCGGTGCTTTAAAAAACCTGAATTTGAGATATCTATAAGCACGGAGTCAGGAATCGGAGTCAGGAATCCGCCTGTTCTCGGGAAATCTACAATAAGTATGTAAACGCATAAGACTTTGCGATCGCGAGGATATCATTTATTGTTTAATCCCTATACAGATGTAATATAGCAACTATATCCAACAAGTACCTCTCATTCTTATTTAAACGTTAATTTGATAATCGTAATAGAAACAAAGTGCTGTACAGCTGATAGTGTTTACATCTTACTTCAAGATTGCCTGGTTTTAGATTCGTCGGCTATAAATTTTGACGATGGAAGTTAGCAGCAAATTTCCGGTTCTGTGTTTTTGTGACCCACATCTGTAATCGAATCTTAAAAGGCAGTATCAATAATGTAACTGTTCTCTTGCAACTTTTTTACCTGAAAAAAAAACACAACTAAATGTAAATAGTTTGCAATCATGTCAACATAAATAGTATCTTGTCTGTAAATATATGGATGTGTGTAAACATTAATTATACAGGTACGTGGTTTATCCAAGAAAACATCAATGTACAATATTCTTTAATAACGAGTGAATTTATATCCCCGACAAAATGAAACAAATAACTGAAAAAGAACAACTGGAAAAGTCTGTCTGTATCAGAAGAAAAGAATCTTTAAAAGTTCTACACCCCTATTTGGGCTTATCTCCTAGAGAATTATTACTTAACAGTGACAAAAAACCTTATATGTTGCAAGTTAAATTAAATCCGCACTACTAGTTTCAGACTACCCGAATTTTTAAGATTTCTATACAGAATAATGAAAGAAACTACATCTCCGTAAGGTCTCAAATCAGTAAAAACCAAGGCAACAGTCAAACAACGGACATCAAAAAAGTAATCTCATCCTGTATTCTTCGACAAACACATCTGAAATCCACAAACACACACTTGATTGAAGAAAAGTACTGCGAACATTGACATCTTCTGTATTCTTCGGCAAAGCCACCTGAAATTCACAAACAAACCACTGTTAGTAGAGCAATGAAGTTAATACGGATATACCTGCAAACATAAGAAAAGGAACAAAAGGCAAGTGGCCAACCACTAACACACCCTCCTCTGCTCTCTGCCCAAACACACGGACGGAGCTTGCCACTTTTCGCTGCTGATGCGGTTATCGGACCGGACCGGACAAAAGCGGGCAGGCAAAGCGAGGGCGGTTCAAGCTGCCAAGGCCAAGGTATGGTGCTCAGACTGCAGCGCTACGGTAAGACTCACGGAACGGCAGCACATCATGTTAAATGAAAAACAAAAGAAAACTAACTAATTAAAGAAAACTACACATACCGGACAGGACCGGAAAAAAACGGCGCGGTACGGACGCGAATACCGGTGTATCTTCATCTGTATTCTTCGGCAAAGCCACCTGAAATTCACAAACAAACCACTGTTAGTAGAGCAATGAAGTTAATACGGATATACCTGCAAACATAAGAAACGGAACAAAAGGCAAGTGGCCAACCACTAACACACCCTCCTCTGCTCTCTGCCCAAACACACGGACGGAGCTTGCCACTTTTCGCTGCTGATGCGGTTATCGGACCGGACCGGACAAAAGCGGGCAGGCAAAGCGAGGGCGGTTCAAGCTGCCAAGGCCAAGGTATGGTGCTCAGACTGCAGCGCTTCGGTAAGACTCACGGAACGGCAGCACATCATGTTAAATGAAAAACAAAAGAAAACTAACTAATTAAAGAAAACTACACATACCGGACAGGACGGGAAAAAAACGGCGCGGTACGGACGCGAACACCGGTGTATCTTCATCTGTATTCTTCGGCAAAGCCACCTGAAATTCACAAACAAACCACTGTTAGTAGAGCAATGAAGTTAATACGGATATACCTGCAAACATAAGAAACGGAACAAAAGGCAAGTGGCCAACCACTAACACACCCTCCTCTGCTCTCTGCCCAAACACACGGACGGAGCTTGCCACTTTTCGCTGCTGATGCGGTTATCGGACCGGACCGGACAAAAGCGGGCAGGCAAAGCGAGGGCGGTTCAAGCTGCCAAGGCCAAGGTATGGTGCTCAGACTGCAGCGCTTCGGTAAGACTCACGGAACGGCAGCACATCATGTTAAATGAAAAACAAAAGAAAACTAACTAATTAAAGAAAATTACACATACCGGACAGGACGGGAAAAAAACGGCGCGGTACGGACGCGAACACCGGTGTATCTTCATCTGTATTCTTCGGCAAAGCCACCTGAAATTCACAAACAAACCACTGTTAGTAGAGCAATGAAGTTAATACGGATATACCTGCAAACATAAGAAAAGGAACAAAAGGCAAGTGGCCAACCACTAACACACCCTCCTCTGCTCTCTGCCCAAACACACGGACGGAGCTTGCCACTTTTCGCTGCTGATGCGGTTATCGGACCGGACCGGACAAAAGCGGGCAGGCAAAGCGAGGGCGGTTCAAGCTGCCAAGGCCAAGGTATGGTGCTCAGACTGCAGCGCTACGGTAAGACTCACGGAACGGCAGCACATCATGTTAAATGAAAAACAAAAGAAAACTAACTAATTAAAGAAAACTACACATACCGGACAGGACGGGAAAAAAACGGCGCGGTACGGACGCGAATACCGGTGTATCTTCATCTGTATTCTTCGGCAAAGCCACCTGAAATTCACAAACAAACCACTGTTAGTAGAGCAATGAAGTTAATACGGATATACCTGCAAACATAAGAAAACGGAACAAAAGGCAAGTGGCCAACCACTAACACACCCTCCTCTGCTCTCTGCCCAAACACACGGACGGAGCTTGCCACTTTTCGCTGCTGATGCGGTTATCGGACCGGACCGGACAAAAGCGGGCAGGCAAAGCGAGGGCGGTTCAAGCTGCCAAGGCCAAGGTATGGTGCTCAGACTGCAGCGCTTCGGTAAGACTCACGGAACGGCAGCACATCATGTTAAATGAAAAACAAAAGAAAACTAACTAATTAAAGAAAACTACACATACCGGACAGGACGGGAAAAAAACGGCGCGGTACGGACGCGAACACCGGTGTATCTTCATCTGTATTCTTCGGCAAAGCCACCTGAAATTCACAAACAAACCACTGTTAGTAGAGCAATGAAGTTAATACGGATATACCTGCAAACATAAGAAACGGAACAAAAGGCAAGTGGCCAACCACTAACACACCCTCCTCTGCTCTCTGCCCAAACACACGGACGGAGCTTGCCACTTTTCGCTGCTGATGCGGTTATCGGACCGGACCGGACAAAAGTGGGCAGGCAAAGCGAGGGCGGTTCAAGCTGCCAAGGCCAAGGTATGGTGCTCAGACTGCAGCGCTTCGGTAAGACTCACGGAACGGCAGCACATCATGTTAAATGAAAAACAAAAGAAAACTAACTAATTAAAGAAAACTACACATACCGGACAGGACGGGAAAAAAACGGCGCGGTACGGACGCGAATACCGGTGTATCTTCATCTGTATTCTTCGGCAAAGCCACCTGAAATTCACAAACAAACCACTGTTAGTAGAGCAATGAAGTTAATACGGATATACCTGCAAACATAAGAAACGGAACAAAAGGCAAGTGGCCAACCACTAACACACCCTCCTCTGCTCTCTGCCCAAACACACGGACGGAGCTTGCCACTTTTCGCTGCTGATGCGGTTATCGGACCGGACCGGACAAAAGCGGGCAGGCAAAGCGAGGGCGGTTCAAGCTGCCAAGGCCAAGGTATGGTGCTCAGACTGCAGCGCTACGGTAAGACTCACGGAACGGCAGCACATCATGTTAAATGAAAAACAAAAGAAAACTAACTAATTAAAGAAAACTACACATACCGGACAGGACCGGAAAAAAACGGCGCGGTACGGACGCGAACACCGGTGTATCTTCATCTGTATTCTTCGGCAAAGCCACCTGAAATTCACAAACAAACCACTGTTAGTAGAGCAATGAAGTTAATACGGATATACCTGCAAACATAAGAAACGGAACAAAAGGCAAGTGGCCAACCACTAACACACCCTCCTCTGCTCTCTGCCCAAACACACGGACGGAGCTTGCCACTTTTCGCTGCTGATGCGGTTATCGGACCGGACCGGACAAAAGCGGGCAGGCAAAGCGAGGGCGGTTCAAGCTGCCAAGGCCAAGGTATGGTGCTCAGACTGCAGCGCTTCGGTAAGACTCACGGAACGGCAGCACATCATGTTAAATGAAAAACAAAAGAAAACTAACTAATTAAAGAAAACTACACATACCGGACAGGACGGGAAAAAAACGGCGCGGTACGGACGCGAACACCGGTGTATCTTCATCTGTATTCTTCGGCAAAGCCACCTGAAATTCACAAACAAACCACTGTTAGTAGAGCAATGAAGTTAATACGGATATACCTGCAAACATAAGAAACGGAACAAAAGGCAAGTGGCCAACCACTAACACACCCTCCTCTGCTCTCTGCCCAAACACACGGACGGAGCTTGCCACTTTTCGCTGCTGATGCGGTTATCGGACCGGACCGGACAAAAGCGGGCAGGCAAAGCGAGGGCGGTTCAAGCTGCCAAGGCCAAGGTATGGTGCTCAGACTGCAGCGCTACGGTAAGACTCACGGAACGGCAGCACATCATGTTAAATGAAAAACAAAAGAAAACTAACTAATTAAAGAAAACTACACATACCGGACAGGACGGGAAAAAAACGGCGCGGTACGGACGCGAATACCGGTGTATCTTCATCTGTATTCTTCGGCAAAGCCACCTGAAATTCACAAACAAACCACTGTTAGTAGAGCAATGAAGTTAATACGGATATACCTGCAAACATAAGAAACGGAACAAAAGGCAAGTGGCCAACCACTAACACACCCTCCTCTGCTCTCTGCCCAAACACACGGACGGAGCTTGCCACTTTTCGCTGCTGATGCGGTTATCGGACCGGACCGGACAAAAGCGGGCAGGCAAAGCGAGGGCGGTTCAAGCTGCCAAGGCCAAGGTATGGTGCTCAGACTGCAGCGCTTCGGTAAGACTCACGGAACGGCAGCACATCATGTTAAATGAAAAACAAAAGAAAACTAACTAATTAAAGAAAACTACACATACCGGACAGGACGGGAAAAAAACGGCGCGGTACGGACGCGAACACCGGTGTATCTTCATCTGTATTCTTCGGCAAAGCCACCTGAAATTCACAAACAAACCACTGTTAGTAGAGCAATGAAGTTAATACGGATATACCTGCAAACATAAGAAACGGAACAAAAGGCAAGTGGCCAACCACTAACACACCCTCCTCTGCTCTCTGCCCAAACACACGGACGGAGCTTGCCACTTTTCGCTGCTGATGCGGTTATCGGACCGGACCGGACAAAAGCGGGCAGGCAAAGCGAGGGCGGTTCAAGCTGCCAAGGCCAAGGTATGGTGCTCAGACTGCAGCGCTACGGTAAGACTCACGGAACGGCAGCACATCATGTTAAATGAAAAACAAAAGAAAACTAACTAATTAAAGAAAACTACACATACCGGACAGGACGGGAAAAAAACGGCGCGGTACGGACGCGAACACCGGTGTATCTTCATCTGTATTCTTCGGCAAAGCCACCTGAAATTCACAAACAAACCACTGTTAGTAGAGCAATGAAGTTAATACGGATATACCTGCAAACATAAGAAAAGGAACAAAAGGCAAGTGGCCAACCACTAACACACCCTCCTCTGCTCTCTGCCCAAACACACGGACGGAGCTTGCCACTTTTCGCTGCTGATGCGGTTATCGGACCGGACCGGACAAAAGCGGGCAGGCAAAGCGAGGGCGGTTCAAGCTGCCAAGGCCAAGGTATGGTGCTCAGACTGCAGCGCTTCGGTAAGACTCACGGAACGGCAGCACATCATGTTAAATGAAAAACAAAAAAAAACTAACTAATTAAAGAAAACTACACATACCGGACAGGACGGGAAAAAAACGGCGCGGTACGGACGCGAATACCGGTGTATCTTCATCTGTATTCTTCGGCAAAGCCACCTGAAATTCACAAACAAACCACTGTTAGTAGAGCAATGAAGTTAATACGGATATACCTGCAAACATAAGAAAAGGAACAAAAGGCAAGTGGCCAACCACTAACACACCCTCCTCTGCTCTCTGCCCAAACACACGGACGGAGCTTGCCACTTTTCGCTGCTGATGCGGTTATCGGACCGGACCGGACAAAAGCGGGCAGGCAAAGCGAGGGCGGTTCAAGCTGCCAAGGCCAAGGTATGGTGCTCAGACTGCAGCGCTACGGTAAGACTCACGGAACGGCAGCACATCATGTTAAATGAAAAACAAAAGAAAACTAACTAATTAAAGAAAACTACACATACCGGACAGGACGGGAAAAAAACGGCGCGGTACGGACGCGAACACCGGTGTATCTTCATCTGTATTCTTCGGCAAAGCCACCTGAAATTCACAAACAAACCACTGTTAGTAGAGCAATGAAGTTAATACGGATATACCTGCAAACATAAGAAAAGGAACAAAAGGCAAGTGGCCAACCACTAACACACCCTCCTCTGCTCTCTGCCCAAACACACGGACGGAGCTTGCCACTTTTCGCTGCTGATGCGGTTATCGGACCGGACCGGACAAAAGCGGGCAGGCAAAGCGAGGGCGGTTCAAGCTGCCAAGGCCAAGGTATGGTGCTCAGACTGCAGCGCTACGGTAAGACTCACGGAACGGCAGCACATCATGTTAAATGAAAAACAAAAGAAAACTAACTAATTAAAGAAAACTACACATACCGGACAGGACGGGAAAAAAACGGCGCGGTACGGACGCGAATACCGGTGTATCTTCATCTGTATTCTTCGGCAAAGCCACCTGAAATTCACAAACAAACCACTGTTAGTAGAGCAATGAAGTTAATACGGATATACCTGCAAACATAAGAAAAGGAACAAAAGGCAAGTGGCCAACCACTAACACACCCTCCTCTGCTCTCTGCCCAAACACACGGACGGAGCTTGCCACTTTTCGCTGCTGATGCGGTTATCGGACCGGACCGGACAAAAGCGGGCAGGCAAAGCGAGGGCGGTTCAAGCTGCCAAGGCCAAGGTATGGTGCTCAGACTGCAGCGCTACGGTAAGACTCACGGAACGGCAGCACATCATGTTAAATGAAAAACAAAAGAAAACTAACTAATTAAAGAAAACTACACATACCGGACAGGACGGGAAAAAAACGGCGCGGTACGGACGCGAATACCGGTGTATCTTCATCTGTATTCTTCGGCAAAGCCACCTGAAATTCACAAACAAACCACTGTTAGTAGAGCAATGAAGTTAATACGGATATACCTGCAAACATAAGAAACGGAACAAAAGGCAAGTGGCCAACCACTAACACACCCTCCTCTGCTCTCTGCCCAAACACACGGACGGAGCTTGCCACTTTTCGCTGCTGATGCGGTTATCGGACCGGACCGGACAAAAGCGGGCAGGCAAAGCGAGGGCGGTTCAAGCTGCCAAGGCCAAGGTATGGTGCTCAGACTGCAGCGCTACGGTAAGACTCACGGAACGGCAGCACATCATGTTAAATGAAAAACAAAAGAAAACTAACTAATTAAAGAAAACTACACATACCGGACAGGACGGGAAAAAAACGGCGCGGTACGGACGCGAACACCGGTGTATCTTCATCTGTATTCTTCGGCAAAGCCACCTGAAATTCACAAACAAACCACTGTTAGTAGAGCAATGAAGTTAATACGGATATACCTGCAAACATAAGAAAAGGAACAAAAGGCAAGTGGCCAACCACTAACACACCCTCCTCTGCTCTCTGCCCAAACACACGGACGGAGCTTGCCACTTTTCGCTGCTGATGCGGTTATCGGACCGGACCGGACAAAAGCGGGCAGGCAAAGCGAGGGCGGTTCAAGCTGCCAAGGCCAAGGTATGGTGCTCAGACTGCAGCGCTACGGTAAGACTCACGGAACGGCAGCACATCATGTTAAATGAAAAACAAAAGAAAACTAACTAATTAAAGAAAACTACACATACCGGACAGGACGGGAAAAAAACGGCGCGGTACGGACGCGAATACCGGTGTATCTTCATCTGTATTCTTCGGCAAAGCCACCTGAAATTCACAAACAAACCACTGTTAGTAGAGCAATGAAGTTAATACGGATATACCTGCAAACATAAGAAAAGGAACAAAAGGCAAGTGGCCAACCACTAACACACCCTCCTCTGCTCTCTGCCCAAACACACGGACGGAGCTTGCCACTTTTCGCTGCTGATGCGGTTATCGGACCGGACCGGACAAAAGCGGGCAGGCAAAGCGAGGGCGGTTCAAGCTGCCAAGGCCAAGGTATGGTGCTCAGACTGCAGCGCTACGGTAAGACTCACGGAACGGCAGCACATCATGTTAAATGAAAAACAAAAGAAAACTAACTAATTAAAGAAAACTACACATACCGGACAGGACGGGAAAAAAACGGCGCGGTACGGACGCGAATACCGGTGTATCTTCATCTGTATTCTTCGGCAAAGCCACCTGAAATTCACAAACAAACCACTGTTAGTAGAGCAATGAAGTTAATACGGATATACCTGCAAACATAAGAAAAGGAACAAACGGCAAGTGGCCAACCATTAACACACCCTCCTCTGCTCTCTGCCCAAACACACGGACGGAGCTTGCCACTTTTCGCTGCTGATGCGGTTATCGGACCGGACCGGACAAAAGCGGGCAGGCAAAGCGAGGGCGGTTCAAGCTGCCAAGGCCAAGGTATGGTGCTCAGACTGCAGCGCTACGGTAAGACTCACGGAACGGCAGCACATCATGTTAAATGAAAAACAAAAGAAAACTAACTAATTAAAGAAAACTACACATACCGGACAGGACGGGAAAAAACGCGAACACCGGTGTATCTTTATCTGTATTCTTCGGCAAAGCAACCTGAAATCCACAAACAAACAATATTTAGAGCAAAGAAGTTAATACGGATACAATTGCAAACATAATAAAAGGAACAAGAGGCAAGTGGCCAACCACTTACACAACCTGATCTGGTCTCTGTCCGAAGACATTGACGGAGCTTGCCACTTTTCGCTGCTGATGCGGTTACCGGACAAATGCGGACATACAAAGCGAGGACGTTTCACGTACAATTTAACAGCTACATGTTTGAGAATTTCCTTTAATTAAAGTGACGTTATGCGCATCTTTCTGCATAATTATAGTGTATTTTGGTGACAGTTTTATAAAAGCAATTTTTGGTTGCTGTTCATTTAAATGTGTTAAATTAAGGTCTGGTTATGCCGCATTAGTATTTGAAGTTGGTGCTTTAGATATAAAACAATCGGACTCATAAAATGATGTTTGTAGAGATTTCGGCAGTGGAAGGGAAGCAACTCCTGCATGCAGTTATTCTTTTCTTAAATTGACTCTCCCAGTCAAATAAGAAAATCAATATTTGGAAAGTTATTACTTCATACTGGTAGCGTGAAAAGTTTGGTGTATTGGGTTAAAAGCTATTATTTCCTCTACGCGTTTGTACACACACCATATTCAGCTGGATTTTTATTTGAAAACAATGCGCATAATGTCACTTTAAATAATGAATTGTGGAATATTGTTTCTAAATTACAGAAGTCGTATGTTTGTTCAGTCCTACTTTTAACAACTGACACACACTAAATGCAAAAAATAAAATAAACCGAGAAGACCAGCCTTACATACAAAATTCATTTCGACACCAATACCGCAATTAACTTAATACGCGGGATAAGACAGGTTTCGCTTTCCATAGAAGCGACAGTTACCGTAAGGAAAACGTTTTATCTGTATAAATTGAAAGGCTATGCGAACAACTTAGGAATATTGAAATAATGACACTTTTAAACCGTTACACAATATGCTTATAAATTGGAATTTCAAAAGTGCTTGTAACGCTTTATTATTTGTTAGTGTATAAAGTTTAAAAAAAAATTAAACCGATATACTTTACAGGAAATAATACTGGAACCTCTATATTTGTTTCTTCGTTATTAAATATGTAAATTTCAGACAGTTCAAAGAAGCTTGAAGTATAGGCTAAACTACTCTCTCGGCGGCTAGTGAGTGCTTTGGATCATAACTATGTTCAGTAACTTAAATTTAAGTCCAAGAATAACTTAGAATTTACTGATGTAGTCACATAGATGGTTTGATAATCATGCTGTATTCACTCTAAAACAATGCTGACATACTAGAAAGCCTTTCTTATTTTTGCAATATTATTGAAGAAAAAAATACTGCGCTATATTTCTAATATCCTTTGAACGTCCATATCGTAATAAACCGTATACGCGGGTTGGGACAGGTTTGGCCTTCCATAGAAACGACAGCTACCGTATGGCACATGTTTTGTCTATATGAATTTTAAGGCTATGTCGACAGCTCCTGAGTGTTGAAAACTCAGACGTCCGAGGCAAATGCTGACACTTTAAGGCATCCTTGAAAATGACCTTGGACACATTTTTACCAGGTTTGAAATGTTTTTATTTTACCACCAACGTTCGCGTTCAGGCCACTGTGGGATTGTGTTTTGAACGCGTACAAATATATTTTCATAGACATAAAGCAGACATGTCGTGTTCAACCCCAGGTATATTAACATCATATGAGAACGCTAAAAATCGACCTCTCATTAGCAAAAAAAAAAAAAAAAAAATTAAAGTCCATGCGCATGTGAGTAGACACGGTGACCCCTGCGCGTAACCTCTGTTTATAGGCCAATAGAAATTGCACTTTCATGTTACAGCTCAGTCTGTTTGCTAACGTATCAACACGCGCAGTTAAACCAAAGTAGCACAACGTGTTGTACAGTGTTTACAAAAACACATGCGTGTCTGTCGAGTGTGTAACAAAATTTGCCGCAAAACTATTTAGACATCATGTTGCTTCTAATTTCTCATTGTTTATTTTATTTTTTTACATTTTACATTGTTGTGCATGATGACGTTACGTTGCAAAGTTTCCAGCACATAAAAATGTTTACATGACTTAAGCCAGAAAATTCTACCCGTGTATGTTTAAATGTATTAAATTTTAATATAATAATGACTTAGACGCAAGCAAGACTTTTCGGTTTAAATTTGAGAAATGAATATAAATCTATTTTTCTGACGGAAAATTTCATAAGGAGATGTTCTTAAAATAGCTTGTAGACCGCTTCCAAAAACTCCGCCATGAAATCGGGGCGGAAAGTGCTATGATATAAAATTGAAGCAAAACCTCGCATTTATAATAATAATAATAATAATAATAATAATAATAATAAAATCTTTATTTCATGAAGGTTACATATCAGAAATAAAAGGATTTACATGTAAATCAAAATACATCTTATTTCCATATGGCCTTCAACACTGTAAAAGAAGAATTAAAATGCAACAACAACAACAACATACATGTACTGTCGATAAAGAATTATGAAACAAAATATGACTTGCTAGCTACATGTACACATTTCATTTATTTGTTTGGCAAAGTTAGAAATGACAAAAGTTAGGCAAAAATTGTTTAAATTGTTGAAACTTTCTTTTGATACGACATACACACTCAAAAATTTAGTCCAAAGGTTAGTGAGGAAATATATTTGTAGAAGTAAATTTAGTATAGAACAAAACATATACTCAGTCTGCAGTTGTTAAGTGCAACTTATAAGATAGTTCTTGAATTTGAATTTAAATGTTACGAGAATGAATCTTTATATAATAATTAATTCGGGGTATTCTATGTAAAACAAGATCGTTGTGCACAGAAGATCGCAGATTATGTTTTTCGTTTTTGGAGAAAAAAAAATCAAAATCTCTGACATATATGATAGCGACATATGATTCATAACTTTATACACAAGAACAGCAGTGTGGTTTTTGCACCTATCAGTAAAAGAAAGCCATTTTAATTGTTTATACATGTATAATCCTCATGTTGACGACTTCATCGGCTTAATTAGGATAAGTTTTGCAACTCGTTTTTGTAGCATGTTTATTTTGTTAAAGTGGAATTATGCACATTTTTTTCAAGTAAAAATCCAGCTGAAATAGGTGTGTGTACAAAGGGTAGAAAAAATAATAGCTTTTAACCCAATACAACAAACTCTTCCTGCTACCAGTACGAAATAAAAACTTTCCAAATATCACTTTTCCTATTTTGACTGGGAGAGTCAATTTAAGAAACAAACAACTGCATGCAGGAATTGCTTCCCTTTCACTGCCGAAAAACACTAATATCACAAGGGAGGTCACTGCCAAGAAAGGAATTATTATTTGATTAGTCCAATTTTTTATTTGTAAAGCACCAACTTCGAATACTAATGCGGCATTATCATTAGTTTAACACATTTAAATGTACAGCAACGGAAAATTGCTTTTATAAAACTATCACCAAAAATACACTATGTGCAGTAAGATGCGCATAATGTCACTTTAATATAGTTTTTGCTATCTTTTCCCCAAATTGTACAACAGTAATCGAATATTGGCAAAATGTACGCGTTATAAAACATTATTTTCGTCTCATCTGTGAGAGGGATCAAATGTGTTTTAGTAATGCTTTTTTGGTATTAAGCTTTTTACATACATAATCTATATGAACATGCCCATTTAGGGTATTGTCATTTAGCAATAAATACAAATAGACGGGTGTTCAGAAGGACACTTGTGTCGCCATCTTACGCTCTGTCAGAATAACCAATTCAATGCAATGCAATTTGAAAGTTAGAAGAAGAAATCTCAGAGTTTTACAGGACTGGTTTGATATCCCTGAATACTACAAAAAAAATGCAGATTAATACTTCAAGTGGTTAGTATATGTGCATGACAGTGCCAGTTGCACACACGAGGAATTTCTAAGAACAAATCAAGAAACATTTTCACAGGGTTATCTTCTCTTGCCTACAGATGGGAGTAATGATGTAAACAATTATTCCAACTTTCAAAGCAATAAAAAAAAAAAATTTAAAAAAAAAAAAAAAAAAAAAAAAAAAAAAATTTTTTTTTTTTTTTTTTTTTTTTTTAAAAATTTTTTTTTTTTAAAAAAAAATTGGGGAAAAAAAAAAAAAAAAAAAAAAAAAAAAAAAATATCTCAAAAGGGTTATGTCAATAGTGGATTTTACCCCTATTCGATGTATTTTCTAAGTCCAAAAAGGGACCATAATTATGACAAAAACATTTAAGAGTTATGTACTACTGCCTGTGGATGAAAGTAATGTTGGTAAATAAGTATGGTAAGTTTCAAAGCAATATCTATAATGGTTTTGAAATAAAGTAGGGTGGTACAAAACACTTAATCAAGCTCAATGCACATTTTTTTAGTAAAAAAGGGCCATAATTCTAATAAAAACCTTGATAGAGTTGTGTACTCTTGTCTACTGATGAAGGTTATAGTGGTAAACAAATATGGTAAGTTTCAAAGCAATACCTCTTATGGTTTTGAAATAAAGTAGGGTGGTACGAGAAACTTAACCAACGTGTGACACCAACGCGGACGCGGACGCCCAGGCGAGTAGGATAGCTCCCCTTTTCTTCGAAAAGTCAAGCTAAAATTAATTGTTGTTTATTTTTTTCTTTTCTCCACAATGTACTGTTTTCCTTTTATTTGCCAATAAATACCATAGGTATTGGTTTGAAATTATTATTTTTCAGGGAAGTGTTGTCTTTGAATAGCAACAATCAAGCACCTGTCAATCAAGGGAGATAGTTTCAAAATTACTTTCTTATATTTTGTTTACATGTTTAGTTAAAAGTAACAGTAAAATTCTTATATAATGACAAATAAAGACCTTCAGAAGATACAAGGAATATTGAAAACTACTTGTACAAACAGATTTGACAGAAATAATGCATGCTTGCTTTTTCGCCAGTTCAAATATCTGAAAAACTGAGTTAGGTCAGATTTCTAAGAAAAATAAAAATAGTGTTAACAGAGTTACTGTTCTTTGCAGATGTCAAATACCATACAAAGTTTTCATTTGTTGTCTACATATCTAAAGTATATTTTTTCTTTTTCCATATAACAAGGGCTTTCGGAAACTGTATAATTTTGATAGGGTTTTTTATGACTTTAAAAATAGGTGAGTGTTGCTACTTTGAACAAAGGTTGCTTTAGAAGCTAAGTTTTATATGGGGAAGTAGTCATACAAAATGTGGGTTTGATAGTTGTTTTTACCTTATTGCGATTGGTATAGTTTTACTTACTTTATTGCGATTGATCAAGAGGTTACTCAAGATTATCAATAAATCATTTCCATTTACCTTCACTACAATACACATACTCGTTCTAAAGACAGCTGAAAATATTTTGACATGCAAACGACCAACTTTTTCAGACATCTATTTTAATTCAATAACAAACCAAGTGATCCAAAACACACTCACTCGATTCGGAAGTACTGAATTACCCATTAAATGTAATAAATCCAGAAACAGAAATGTCCATGCGTATAAGAATCAACAAATATGACATGAAATATCCCACGCTAACTGTACCCTGCCCACGACTTGTGGTTTGGGTATTTTCGATTTGGCGTGGCTCATCAACATTTAAAATCAATTTGAAAATAAAAAAATAAAACTTACCTGCCGGAGTCAAGCGAATCTGCCTTTACCACCAGTGTAGACTAGGGTCAGAATGCACATCCGTGTGGTCAGATAGAAAATGGCCGAATCATCACTGACAGTCTGTCGTGAGCTAACACAACCGGCCACTTCAAAGTTCCTGTGTAAATATAAAGGAAAATAATTTGTACATTATTTTCAGGTTTTCCACGGACATCACGTGCGCTAAGTGACGCACTAGTCCATTATGAGAGATGATATATACGCGTTGAATACATGTATAGTTCGGGGTATTTTTCAAAGACAAATAAATATATTCAATAGATAATAAAGGACAGTATATTTCTTATTTCTTAAACACTTTGTACATGTTAAATTTAAAACACGGTATGTCCTTTACATTGTTTTCGTTTCATGGTTATAAATACTTCGTTTGATTCAGTTCATTACTGATTAAGGACTACGTAACGTTATGACGAACATTTGAAGTTGCCGGTGCTACTTTTGTCTGATAAAATATATGTCAATGACTATCAAATAAGTACTTTGACGACAAAAATCAAGATTAACAAGAGTCATGTTAGACATGACCATCCCCATCCCCATCCCCCTCCCCGCCAAGTGCTCTTTCTATAACCAAGAAAGTCGAGGCGAGATGAATAGATATGGTATAGTTTTTAATTTAATAAAATACTAATATTTGGCGGGGATAATTAGGCAAGGTAGAGTTATGGTTCTTTGGCATTTACTTCCTATAATTGTGCTCTATCACTGAATGATGTTTCAAGTACTTCCCTTCCGTACTTTTGAAGTTATGCTAAATAGAAGATCATGCTATGTCCAAGATAAATCAATAAAGGGATACAATTAAAAAAACACACAGAGTTATTGTTCTTGGGCACTGCACTTCCCCAGTGTGTCCTCTCTCACTATTTGCTATTTGAAGGAATTTCCTTCAGTACGTTTCGAGTTATGCTCAAGAAAATAAAATGTAATAAAGGGGGATAATTCAAAAATTAAGGACACTCAAGATTCTTGGGTACCGCACTTCTCCTCATTGTGCTCTATAACTGTATAAAATTTCAAGTTATACCCTTCAGGTCTTTAGGAGTTATGCTCCGGACAAGATAAATCAAGAAAATGTAAAAAGGGAAGTAATTCAGAAAGTAGGTAAAAAAGTTATGGTTCTATGGAACTGCACTTTCCATCATTGTGTTCTATCACGTATTAAGTTTCAAGTAATTCCCTTCAGTACTTTTTGAATTATGCTCCGGAAAAGAAAAATAAAAAAATGTAATAGAGGGGAGTAATTAAAAATTTGCCAAGATAAATTTATGCTTCTTAGGCACTGCACTTACCCTCATTGTACTCTATCAATGTATTTAGTTTCAAGTTATTCCCTTTAGTACTTTTGGAGTTATGCTCCGGACAAGAAAAATAAAGAAAATGTAACAAAGAAGAATAATAAAAAATTATACAAGGTAGAGTCATAGTTCTTAAGCACTGCACTACCTCCCGAAGTCCTCTCTGTTTGTGTTTAAAGTTTCAAGTAATTCCCTTCAGTACTTTTGGAGTGATGCTCCGGACAAAAGTGTGACGGATGGACGGACGGAGCCCGTTACTATATCCCCTCCGCCAAGGCGGGGGATAAAAAAATACCTTCGAGTTTAGAAGTGCATTTTTGGCTCATCTTATCACAAAAACTACATAGTTTGATCAAATAGAAATCACTGTCTTTATATCATTTAAACACCCGTGTAGATGCTAAACACTACATAGCCTGAACTAAAAGAAATCACTGTATTCATATAACCAAACATCCGTGAAGATGCAAACTACATAGCCTGAACAAAAAGAAATATTCACTGTCTCTATATAATTTAAACATCCGTTAAGATTCAACGAGACTTAATTTTTTTATATAATGCGCAAAAAGGTCACAAAAAAGGTCTTGTAAAAGGTCCATTACTAACACCAAATTAAATATTCTTTTAAATCTGGGATCGTAACAGGTGTCTTCTCAAAAGGAAAAATATGACATACTGCATTGAATGTGACCTTATTGTGTTGAAAATTGTGAGTTTAACAAAATAATTAATACATTATATTTTGCCTTTTCAAAAACGAAAGTAGGTTTTCCCATTTTCAAATATCTTTGTAATTTTCCGGAAATTTTCCATAGAGAGGCTGTAAATAGGTTGTACATAAATAAGCATGCCTATTTTGAATTATAATTGAAGAACTTTACTTCCAATGATGTGCAAAGTGTATGTGTGACTGTTAACAACATTCAATACAGCGAAAGTAGGACAAAAAGACCACCCAGGTCAATCTAAGGAAATATACAAACATTCACTCGTTTTTTTTTTTTTGCAGCAGTATTTCAAACAGGGAAATACTCCACGGCTATTATAAAGTTTTAGAAGCTAGTTTCAAACTATATTTCCCTGTTACAATTCCAGATTTAAAAGAAAATTCGATTTGGCGTTAGTAATGGACCTTTAAAGAGGTACCATCATCATATACCATCATATACCAAATTCAATGGTATAACAATGGTATAACACAACACAAATTCGAAAGTACGGTGTACCATCTGCGCAATAAATACGATTATAATTTTCAGTATTATACCAAATATCTGACATATCCAAAATATCTAGAATTAATTTTAAGCCTTTGCATGTAGATTCTAATGTCATTTACTGTGTCTTCTTTTAATCAATACTAATTTAAAACACCCGCTTAACAAGAGAACTGTCGCTTATTTTTATTTTTTTTATCCTGTATCTGATTATATTTAGTTGTCTTCTGATTTTCATCGGTACTCTGCCAAGTTCACCATACAGCATAGATAGATTTGTGGACGTGTTTACCTTCAGAATATTTCTACAAAACTTTGTGTAAATCAATTCTATATCGTTTCCGTGATTATGAAAAGCAGCGCAAATAATTTACATTTTTCTGAAGTTTAGAATTCGAACTGCTGAAAAATAAAGAATATACTAAATAAGGCTTTTGATGAATGGTCTGCAATATATTTTTCGGTGCAATGCCAGCTTCCATTTTAAAAAGAGTTGTACACCTAAAAAAGGGGGGGGGGGGGGGGGGGGGGGGGGGGGGGGGGGGGGGTTTTTTTTTTTTTTTTTTTTTTTTTTTTTTTTTTTTTTTTTTTTTTTTTTTTTTTTTTTTTTTTTTTTTTTTTTTTTTTTTTTTTTTCCCCCTTTTTTTTTTTTTTTTTTATTTTTTTTTTTTTTTTTTTTTAATATATAAACGTTGAAACTACTTCAATGTTTTCATTATTAAGGAAACCACCATAACTAGTTGGTATCCCCTCTTTGCAAATAATGACTTAAGTTTTGTTTATGTTCATTTCTAAGACCAAATACATTTCAATATTTTTTACGTTCTGATTTGGTTGAAAATAATACTTTATTAATATCAAAAATAGGCGGAGATCATTTACAGAAAATACTCCATCAAGATCTGAATTTATGTAATTTGCTGTGTCATTCACGAACAGATGAACTCGGGTCACTTTGTTTCACGCCCTGGAATGAATTGGTTACATTCGGATATACTTGCCCATTATGCTTAAAATAACTGAAGCCGGACAACAGAATAAATTGATCTGATGGCATTTACCATTTTAGTACTAACGTTTCCAGCAAGAAGAGATTGCAATAGGAACAAACGGTTTATTTCATCAAAAAACATTTCGTAACCTATTAATATAGAGTAAACTTTGCGTCCGGAATGCAAATATTTTGATATAACTGAATGTAATAAAACTATACAATCAATCGTACATTTTCCTTTCATGAACCCAAAGAGAGTCAACAAGTTTTATAATTCTTTTCAGCCCAATGGCAGGCAGTTACATGTAATCTATGAATAAGTTACATGTATCTGATAATATATTATGATATCTAAGGTAATACCGCGGTAGATATTTGTTTCTTTGGAGCTGGCACCTTTAAAGATGGGGATAATGTAATCCAAGCCCCAAATTTCAGGATAAACTGCAGTTTTTAATATTTTGTTAAAGAGTGAAACCAGACGTGTGCGTAGTTTGAAAGATTTCTGCCGAGATTCCGTCTGGTCCTGCAGATTTAAATCTATTTTGTTTGAATACTGCTTTATGTATCCCTGTTTCAGATATAGGTAAGTCTAATATTACTATCTTCACCATAAAGTGTATTAAAATGTTCATACAACTGTTCAATTTCGATTTCTACTTCTTTTTATTTTTGTCCGTTTCCGTATAATTATAATATCTCCAAATTTTGTGTGGCTGGTTAGTTACCATACTTTCCAGTTTTCGTCCTTCTTGTAACTTATATTTAGTTTAATTCTACGTTTAATCTTGTTGCATTTTGTTCGCATTTAGACAAAATGTCTTCTGTTTTCGTCTGTATTATTGTTCAAAAAGAGATGTCTCACCTAAAGCTGTAAGGCAAGCGTCGATGTACCATTTCGGTTTGTTTGGGTAGGAATTGTTATGAATGGAGCATTTAACAGACTAAACCATACAAATAAGACTTGTTCAAATTGACCTTTACCTTTGTTTCTCGCATTTTCAGTATCAACATGCTTTAGCTTACAAGCCTACTTCGTAACTTGCTAATGTGGTTAACTTTTAACAAGCTAAGATATTAAGTTAATTAATAACTTATAGATGTTTACCTTACTTTTGACTGTCCTTTTCCTCCGGAGATTTTCGCAGTGACTAAAAGATCTAGTATGGCCACAAGGTGTGATCTCATTGTTAATCCTTATACGGTATATCTTTGTATGGTTTAGTCTGTTAAATGATCCATTCATAGTGGCTATAGTAGTGACATTTACTCAGAACCTCCTAACGGATTTTACCGGCTGGTACTAGGCTATGAGGCGACAATAGGGGTAACGCTTGAGAGGTAAAGTCAGTAAAATCAAAGTGTAAAAACTTTTATCCTTTGATATCCTATAACCACTTTATTGCAAGAAAAGAAAAAATGTGTTAAAACTTAAAATGAACAAAACTCTTTGAATAACGTATCAACCCCTTTTGGAAACCTCAAACGTTTAGCAATTTGCCTTTCGTAATATTGCTCGGCCTTTTACTACGGAAACGCCCGAGCTTCTCACCTTTGCAAGTCTAACCAACCAAAACCAAAAACACTGACTTTTGCCAAACTAAAAACTGCTCACGACGGAGTGCTTTAATTTAAAGCATTTAAAATTTGAATTTGAAATGCTATTACTAGTTAGATTATTGCGAGAAACACCATGAATTAATAAAAGAAATAGTCTTGACTAAACAATTTTGAAAAAAAGCTGTACGTTATGTTTACATGTTATGTTTTACGATATGTTAACATAATGTACAATCTAAATATATGCTAAAAGAAATGTACGAATTGTTTTTACAGTTTCCATGTAATATTCAATGGGAAAATACCAGTATCAATAAAATTGCGAAGAACTGATATTAACTTATAATTCTTGCAAAGACCATCATTGTTTCTAGCCCATGGTAGTATAGTTATACATGTACGTAAATTGTGTTTGGTGAGGCATGGCCAAAGCTCGCATCGGAAGCCAGCACTATGTATTGTAAAATCAAGGTATATAGCGTACGAACGGGAAACTATTTATTGTAATTCATGGTAAAAAAATGAAAGTTATTAGTTTTATTTCATGTTTATTAAGGCTAAATGTGACTGCATCAGTGGGAAAAGAACAATAGCTGTGTGCTATAAGACTTCGCATTTAAGACTTGCATTTGTGCCATGATAGTCACCAAAGAGTCAACCTTGAACCTTCAAATATTTCTTAAGTCGATCAAATATATCTAATATGTCTATTCAATACAGGTTTACATCATAGTGGGTTTGCTTTGCAATTGTTTTGTTTATTAGTGTAATTCATCGCATTTTATTAAGTCAAAACAATAACAATTGTGCTGTCTGCTATAGCCTTAATATTTCGACTGCAAGACCGACCGATTTTACAAACTGATATTACATAGATGGCTGCGAAGGGCGGCCATCGTAAATATCAAAAAGCCCTGGCGCACAATTTGTTTGGCTACTGTCTGCTACAGCTGCAATTCTAAATTTTAATTTTAAATTGCGAACTGAGTAACAGTAAATGTGTGTGAAGTAAGCTGCCAGTTGCCAGTTGTTGGTTGCCAATGTAATGCCGATTTAATTGGCAACTGGCAACCAACTTCATAGATACCAATTCAACTTCACTAGCAAATTGCCAATTCGTTCAACTTCGCGAATTGCCAGCTGGCAGGCTGATGCCAATTCGACTTGAGTCACGATTTGTATGTCAAAAGTAAACTGGCAACTGGCAGCCCGATGCCAATTCGATTTTTATGTAAAATTCTGATTTTGGATTGGCAACTTGCATCAAACTTCATTATCAAATCATTCTTCTACGGAAATAAACTGGACATATCTTACCTTTACCTGTTTACCAGGCTCCTACTGTAGAAGATTAAATTCCAAACATTGCTGAATTAATAAAAATAATGAATAATAATGAAAACACAATACAAATAGCACAACTCGTCCAGGAAACACATGGCTTTAGCGTTATTCTTTTTATTTAAAGACAAAATCACTGAAATTCTAACATGTGACAATGAATTGCAGGGTTCACCACTTTAGTGAATAACGGAGCGTAACTTTACACATGACCTATCTAAACGGCACGTGCTATAATAAACACCTGTCGACCGATAAATGTATGTAAATACAAATACATGCACATTGTCTCATTCAAATAGTTTTTTTGCTTGAAATAAATGATGTTTTTACTGAAAATTTGAGGGTTGTCCTCTGCCCGAGTGTGAAGATGTGAATATCCATATGTGCCTGTTCCATCAAATAAATTATTTTTTGTGCGTGCCTCATGTTTATGTATTAACGTGCATACTGACTACTGAGAGAGTAAAATTAATTGAATCGAATTGAATTGAAAAATTTATTTAATAAGGGATGTTGTTTTCAGTTAATATATATTTTTATTTGGAATGGCTTATTCTCAAACCATATTGTGCATGTACATGTATACAGTATAACAACCTATGCACTATTTTACGATAAAACACACAGCACGCTCTACCACAGTCAATGTTGTCCCACGTAAGTGCTGAACTTAACACATGGTAAAATTTCATTACAGTAACTGTAGCTTAAGAAACAAGAAATTCAATGGACTGGTCCAATATACACACCAGAAGCAACATCAGAAATGTCATTGAAGAACCGCTAAACAATGCTACAAGCCATTTATTACATAATATCTAAGCTCTGTACATTTCAGCAATGGAGAGGAAGACTTTCTTGTACATCCTGCTTATTACTCGTTGAAACTATTCTTAAAACTACTCTAAAGTCCGCACTGCGAACTGGAAGGAGGTTTTTAGTTCGTAATTCACAATAGCCAATCTGAATCACGAACTGCGAACTGGCAATCGCAAGATAATGGTCGTTAGTGACTACTGACTGCGCTTGCCAAAACGACTACATTCAGACGAATACAGTTGTCAGTAACATGAAAAGAATATTTCCATAATTACCCTTCCATATATTAATACCCTATTCATTTTCGATACGCGTATTTTTTTTACTCAAAATGTGTTAGATCTACACACGTGTGCATAAATAGCGAACGAAACATATCTGATAAACGAACTTGAACCTAAGTGTGTGAAAAAGCATCCTCGGTAACCCAGGCTATTCATTACCCAATTGAATATATGACGGAGAGAAGCGGCAGGAAATTAACCGTGGGTTCCGACGATGGTAAAAAAAAAAAACATGTCTCGAAGAAACGAATCAGTTATGACTGAAATAAGGAAATCCTGAAACTGAACTTTGGAAGACACGAATGAGTCAAACGAGAAAGGAGGGCCTGTACCAAGTGCAAAATACACGTGTAAAAACATGGGCAAAAAGAAAACGGGATAATACAACAACTGACATGCGGAAAACTTGTTTATATTACGTTCATAAAACATGACTACAAAGTTGGTTACTTATTCCTTATTCCTTTTTCTTTCTTTTAGAGAAATCGAATAAGGAATAAGAACTGGTTACTTATTCCTTATTCAAATCCGAATAAGTAACAGAAGTGATATCGCCGGCGACACGGACAATGTCGTTGTTATTCTTTCATATTACTTATATATAACTGTTTTAAGGCCAAGCAAGCTTGATCAGTTAAGCTATTACTAAGAGCATTTTTGAAAAAAAAATGAAAAAAGTCGAATATGGAATAAGGAACTGATTACTTATTCCTTATTCAAATCCGAATAAGTAACAGAAGTGATACCCCGCCGCATACGGACATGCGCGTTATTCTTTCACATTACTAATATCTAACTGTTTTAAGGCCAAGCAAACTAAATCTAAGCTATTACTCAGAGCATTTTTGAAAGAAATGAACAAAGTCGAAAAAGGAATAAGGAACTGGTTATTTATTCCTTATTCAAATCCGAATGAGTAACAGAAGTGATACCGCCGGCAACAAGGACAATGTCGTCGTCGTTCTTTTACATTACCAATATCTAACTGTTTTAAGGCCAAGCAAACTTAATTTAAACTATTTCAAAGAGCTTTTTTTTTAAATGAACAAAGTCGAATAAGGAATAAGGAACTGGTTACTTATTCCTTATTCAAATCCGAATAAGTAACAAATGTGATACCGCCGGCGACACGGACAATTTCGTCGTCATTCTTTCACAATACCAATATCTAACTGTTTTAAGGCCAAGCAAAACTTAATTTAAGTTTCGGCTGCTGAGCTGCTGGTCTGCTGAGCGGCTGGTCTGCTGAGTTGCTGGGCTGCTGGCAGCGAAAACTCTTCATGTAATGTAAACTTATGAATATAAGATATAAAATATCAAAATGAAAGTGCGTGTAAATTAATTGTATCTACGCATAATCCGTGCTTCTGACGTATTTTTGAAGAAAAAAAACAACATTTCATTTAATATAGCACAATATTAAACTTTGAAGTTTCGGCTGCTGGTCTGCTGAGCTGCTGGTCTGCTGGTCTGCTGGTCTGCTGGTCTGCTGGGCTGTTAGTCTGCTGAGCTGCTGAGCTGCTAGTCTGCTGAGCTGCTGGTCTGCTGAGCTGCTGAGCTGCTGGTGTGCTGAGCTGCTGTCAGCGAAAAGTCTGCTTGCATCAAAAACTCTTCAAGTAACGGAAACAAATTAATACCGGTATAAGATATAAAATATCAAAATGTATCTTAATTGTATCTACGCATAATTTGTGCTTCTGTCGTATCTTAAACATCCATTTCATTCAATATAGCACAATCTTAAACTTTGAAGTTTCGGCTGCTGATCTGCTGGTCTGCTGAGCTGCTGGTCTGCTGAGCTGCTAGTCTGCTGAGCTGCTGGTCTGCTGAGCTGCTGGTCTGCTGAGCGGCTGGTCTGCTGAGTTGCTGGGTTGCTGGCAGCGAAAAGTCTGCTTGCGACGAAAACTCTTCAAGTAACGCAAACTTATGAATATTAGATATAAAATATCAAAATGAAAGGGCGTGTAAATTAATTGTATCTACGCATAATCCGTGCTTCTGTCGTATTTTTGAAGAAGAAAAAAAAAACATTTCATTTAATATAGCACAATATTAAACTTTGAAGTTTCGGCTGCTGAACTGCTGGTCTGCTGAGCTGCTGGTCTGCTGAGCTGCTGGTCTGCTGAGCTGCTGAGCTGCTGGTCTGCTGAGCTGCTGATCTGCTGGTCTGCTGAGCTGCTGAGTTGCTGGCAGCGAAAAGTCTGCTTGCATCAAAAACTCTTCAAGTAACGGAAACAAATGAATACCGGTATAAGATATAAAATATCAAAATGTTTATTAATTGTATCTACGCATAATTTGTGCTTCTGTCGTATTTTAAACATCCATTTCATTCAATATAGCACAATCTTAAACTTTGAAGTTTTGGCTGCTGGTCTGCTGACCCCCTGCTGAGCTGCTGAGCTGCTAGTCTGCTGAGCTGCTGGTCTGTGGCTGCTGGTCTGCTGCGCTGCTCGACTGCTGAGCGGCTGGTCTGCTGAGTTGCTGGGCTGTTGGCAGCCAAAAGTCTGCTGGCAACGAAAACTCTTCAAGTAACGTAAACTTATGAATATAAAATATAAAATATCAAAATGAAACGGCGTGTATTTATTGTTTCTACGCACAACATTAAACTTTGAAGTTTCGGCTGCTGAAATGCTGATCTGCTGAGTTGCTGATCTGCTGGTCTGCTGAGCTGCTGGGCTGCTGGCAGCCAAAAGTCTGCTGGCAACGAAAACTCTTCAAGTAACGGAAACAAACGAAAGCCGGTATAAGATATAAAATATCAAAATGAAAGGGCGTGTATATTAATTGTATTTACGCATTATTCATGCTTCTGTCGTATTTTAAACATCCATTTCATTCAATATAGCTAAGTTCACGCTGCTAGGCTTCTGAGCTGTCAGTCTGCCAAGTTCTCGCTGCAAGGCTGCTAAGCTGCCAGTCTGCCAAGTTCACGCTGCTACGCTGCCAGTCTGCCAAGTTCACGCTGCTACGCTGCCAGTCTGCCAGTCTGCCAAGTTCACGCTGCTACGCTGCCAGTCTGCCAAGTTCACGCTGCTACGCTGCCACCATCTGCCAAGTTCACGCTGCTACGCTGCCGTCTGCCAAGTCACGCCAGTCTGCCAAGTTACGCTGCTAGCTGCCAGTCTGCCAAGTTCACGCTGCAACGCTGCCAATCTGCCAAGTTCACGCTGCTACGCTGCCAGTCTGCCAAGTTCACGCTGCTACGCTGCCAGTCTGCCAAGTTCACGCTGCAACGCTGCCAGTCTGCCAAGTTCACGCTGCTACGCTGCCAGTCTGCCAAGTTCACGCTGCTACGCTGCCAGTCTGCCAACTTCACGAAAATAAAAAATTCTCACAAACTTTATTTCAAGTCAGACTGGAATTTTTAAAGTTTGATGAACAGTCACTGGTAATCGAACATCTCAGTTGTTACAAAGCATAAACACGGCAGCGTAACGTTTCATAATAGAATATGAAAGAAAAAAAGATATCATATATAAAATATCTCGGGCAATTATTGACATGTTGAATACTCGAGTGTTATCATAAGTACAGGTAAAGAAAACGGGTATCA
>JAFMSR010000006.1:15557177-15575940 GCA_022818135.1 Saxidomus purpurata | reverse complement strand
AATGTACACCTAGACTTTTATAAAACTGTTTCCTGGACCCTTAATCATCATTATCATCATTTGTTGTTAGTCGTGTACATTTTCGTATACACGTATGCATTGTATATCGCTTCCACCTTTTCCCTCAATTTTCCTGTATACATGTAATTTATATACGAATAATTTCTTCCTGCATAACCTTAGAATTCATTAGTCGACGCAATGTTCTGCAATCTATGTTTAGTGTGATGTTGTCGCTTTTTCTTATCAAAATTAAAGCTTATCAAAATAAAAAAATTCATTTCCGGGTAAGCACTGACAACAATATGTAACGTTACTAGTTACTGTTGAGCTCACCTGGCAGTTATTAAGTGCCAGGATAAGCTGTTGTGACCGCTAACCGTCCGCCGCCCGAAGTAAGCCGCATGTCCTTACACCATTTCCTTCAAATAGCATCGCCTCTGAAACCACTTAACAAATGTTGATAAATCTTGGCAAGGATATTTCTTGCATAAAACTCTTAAATGTTTAAAGTATTAAATTAGCTACGGTTGATCTTGTTACATTTCTTTTTAAAATAACTTTAACACCAAAACCAGAAGTCCGAGAGTTTAAATTCTTGATTTTTGCACTGTCTAATAGACTTATATCAAGTTGTACAAATAATATCCTTGGGTCCGAATCGACCTCCCCTGGATGGGTTATGTTTTAGTTATATCTATATAACATTATAAAATATGCATGTATAATAAAACTTTAAAAAATCTTCTTGTCAGAAACACCAAGGCCTACATTTCAGATAGTTGGTGTGAAGTAGTGTGTAGCTTTCCGTTAGCAAGTTTTATCTTAGACCACTTGGATCAATTTAGTTCACATGTAGTGGTGGTTTTTTAATCCTGACTTAGTTATCTGGATAAAGCGAAATTAGGTGTATCAATCATAGATTTTAGCAAAGCACCGTTTGTTTGTTCTGCTCCGTAATATTCTTAAATTGAAATTATATTGTAGATACTTAATACACAGTTTGTGTGCGAACACAGTGGCAAACCCTTAGTTATAATTGCACTATTTAATTCATGTTGGACAAACAATTTGGTGACCCAGGTATTAATATTAAAGATACTTTAAAATACATTTTACTCGGGTTTCGCACCTGTTCATTCTGTCGCGTGTTATTTATACATAGCATTTGCTACATATGTAAATTTAGCTTAGCTTAAGAAGATACCTAATGGGCGAAATTGACCGTTATTTTAAAAAAAGACATTCCTTTAATTACTTTTTAAATCGAATGTACATACTAGATATACAGCGCCGGTTTACAATGGTATTGCTATGATGACATATTTCTGCGCACGGCTACTAAGTAAACGTTTTCATGAAAAGAAAAATAATGTTTCGTGAAAAGCACAATTGTTCGTGAAAAGTAAGGATCTTTCGTGAAAAGTAAAAGCTTTAAAACTTTTCGTGATTTTTTTTTTTTTTTGTATTTCTGTGCAAGGGACACCTAAAACTGAGAATAAATTCGATTACATTTTTCTTTCCATAACTATCTGAAACGTAATTCATTTATTATCGTATACAGATGTGGGCACTATCATGATTTTTCCCTTTTAAATGAACTAATTATGTAGCGGAAAATAAAACACTTTTCACAAAAACAATTTATTTTTCATGATAAGTTCTTTTCGTTTCAAGATAATTTTAGAACTAAGTGAGCTATTTTCCTGATTATGTTTAGGTATGACTACATGAAATCTTTTTCTATAGACTTACTGTATAACATTTAAGCAAGGTTCGCATACCAAAATTCGTTGAGTAGTTACCAATAAATATGTAGAACCACCTTAGT
This sequence comes from Saxidomus purpurata, assembly GCA_022818135.1. Classification (NCBI taxonomy): domain Eukaryota; kingdom Metazoa; phylum Mollusca; class Bivalvia; order Venerida; family Veneridae; genus Saxidomus; species Saxidomus purpurata. The sequence continues at coordinate 15,574,109 of JAFMSR010000006.1, read as the reverse complement.
CACACCCAAAAATGCCCTTTTTATATACATAATGTGTGACTTTATAACGGCAAATTGTACTAGTAGGACATCACCCCTTCGTCTGTAGGATTTTTGTTTATATTCTGTCAAAAAAAATCAATATTTTTAGATAGCCATAGAACACCGTAAAATTAATCAGAAATATTAATTAACTATTATTTTATTATGCTCAACCATTGTACTTTCGATTTTAAGTCTAGAAAACTTTAGTGCGACCAATCATTTTAAACCAATCAGAGACTACAGATATCTAATAGGTCCGCAAGTTCCCCAAATTGGCTGGTTCCAAGTCCTACCGATTTAGTGAAGTATAATGCAGGAATATGCCACCATGAATTGTACAATTTCCTGGATGTATATATTTCATGTTTGCGACAGAGCTGGTCCTATCCTTTGAACCTTGCTGAAGGAACCTAACACATATATCTAATTTATGACCCAGATCAGATTAAAATGTAATTGAAGTGAGAGAAAGTTTAAAATTAGAATTAAAAATATAAACAAAATAGCTTGAAAAAGAATTAACAATGCAGACAAAAAGCAATGCATGCTTCCATAAGGAAGATATTTCAATTATGTTGTAGATAACATTTGATATAAATAGAATTCTATAATTTTTGTTTGGTTGTCTAGGATCTCACCCATAGTCTTATCTATACTAGCCCCATCAATTGTTTACAACACAAACACATATAATAAGATGTTTTGTTAAAGGTCCCATTGATTGACAATTTCACCGGTTAATATTTTGCAAGCCATTTGTAAATAAAGTGCGCTGAACCCAGTTGGGTTGAAATATCCGACAAAAAACGTGTTTATTGGGACATAAATCACCAAAACGAATTGGCCGGTATTTCGCTGAAATGCAAATATTATGATCCTCGGCGACTTCCGTAAAATATCGGAAAAGTTCCTGTATGACGTCATTCCCAGTACTCGATAAAGATCCGCCACATTGATTATAGTAAACAAGCATACTGAACTCAGTGTAAAAACACGATTAACTTACTATTTATATTATCATTGTGAAATGGGAGGCGCTAGGTGTGTTTTGGGTGGATGCAGCAACAAGCGGAATGGGAAATAAAGCCTGCATCAGCTCCCTATTGACAATAGGGAGACAATAGGAGCGAACCACAGTCACATGAAGTTTGGACCCCGAAAAGTCATTTTATAAAACACCCCGGACCGACTATCAAGCATATATAATTCGTATTATATATGTTTGATAGTCGGTCTGGGGTGTTTCATGAAAATGACTTTTTGAGGTCCAAACTTCATGTGACTGTGGCACGAACGTTATTAGAGTAGCGACTGCTTCGAACGGTCCAAGCAATTCAAAGTACGCTCAACAAGAAAAGACAGAAAATGTATTGTAAATTTACCCTTTGTAGAATGATCTCAATCTATATATTTTAATTATTTCTTTATGCGTACGTTTCTTATATTTAGATGAAGAATTTATTAGTTACAAACTAACTTATCCAATCTAGATCTAGATCTTCCCAAATGCAACCTTTCTCTTGTAACCTAAATCATGCCAAAACACATCATATACGAGATTGTTAGGTTGAAACTTTTGTCACAAAATGTATTTTATTACAGGACAATATGATATTATTTAAGACACAGATTTGCTTTTTAAGATCTAGTCTATATAAAGAGCTTGCATTTATATTCAAAATAATTTTTTAAAAATCATGTAGCTACAGTAAAGGCCATATACACATAGATACACTACTAGAAGTTTAAACTTACAAGTTGCGGAACACTTCAGTTATCCTTAAAATCCTTCAAACATTTTAAATCTCGCTTTCAATAAAATCAAATTACACATAACAATATATCATTTTGACAACGTTGCCATAGTAAATAATGAGGCTAAGCGTAGATCTAACCATTGAAGGAATTCCATTGGATCTAGCCCAAGGGCTTAAGTCACAACAAAGGATGCGATATTTGTTGTAAATTGGCGACCCTCTGCCAGCAATCTAACTGGTCACGCATTATTGCATATTGCACACTGGTCAATTGCATTTGATAATAACATAACAATATGCAGAGTGCCAAATTTAAATTGTGCAACCTTTTTTGTCTGAACAATCGAGATAACATATGAATTTATTTATCACTGTGATAAAAACGATAAAACCATATATGTATGATAAGCCTATATAACGTTTATACATATACATTATTGTTACTAATCTTCGAGTTACATTTATAATGTATGATCAAGTCTGCATAAAAATATCATTTAGTCATCTTACATATTATACAATTTGCTAAAAAGTAATTCAGGAAATAAAAGCTTCCAGCAACCCTATAAATGTTCAGAAAATGCATCTTTTTGGCTGTTGATGACAAATTTTATGCACTCTGATGATTTTGAGTGAAATTGGACACGTATTTAGGTAGATATCGTGATTTTAGTTATAATGAGTTTTTAAATAGACTTTGCGTCAAAATTTTATTTTTAACCAATAAAATCGTGAAAACTATTTTGATTTACATTCTTAAATTAATTATAGATCTAATTCTTAAAACTACCCACAAGAAAACGTTTCATGAAAAATCAAGCATAGCATGCAAGCTTGTGAATTTGTACCTCATTTTAGATATTGTGATTAGACCGAGCATTTGTGCTCTCATTTTCGGAGGCTCGTTTCATCGCTAATTCAAGCTCTTGTACCACTACAAATATTTCAAAACTATTAACATCTTGCCTAACTGCTATAAAAGCCCACGTGAAAAGATATTGTGATAAAGTATACGAAAACTCTGGTAAACATTTATTTTGGTCGATCAAAAATTCTGGCGAAATCCTGGATAAGTTTAAAGTTAATAATTACAAAGTAACTTCAGTCAGTACATACGATTTTTCTACACTGTATACCACTTTACCACATAATTTGATAAATGACAAGCTAACTGCCCTAATTCAAAAGACTTTTGCCAGGGAGAATGTTACATTTCTCGCCTGCAATTTCGATAAAGCTTTTTTTACTAGCTGTATTGTTAAACATTATACTATGTGGACCTGTGACGAAGTTTGTAAAGCCCTTTCCTTTTTATTGAACAACATTTATATAAGGTTTGGGAATGCAGTTTTCAGACAAGTAATCGGTATTCCCATGGGAACAAATTGTGCACCCCTTGTCGCAGATTTGTTTTTATATTGTTATGAAAGAGACTTTATGTTGAGTCTTTCTCAAGACACGCAGGCAGACATTATCACTGCTTTTAATAATACATCACGCTATCTGGATGATATTCTTAATATGGATAACCCGTTTTTTGGTCAATTGGTGGACACTATTTATCCCCGGGAAGTCCAGTTAATTAAAACTAACAATTTGGATACTGGTGCTTCGTTTTTAGATTTACATCTCTCTATTTATAACAATATTATACCTACCAAAATTTATGACAAGAGGGATGATTTTAATTTTAGTATTGTAAATTTCCCCCATTTGGATGGGGATGTACCTCATGCTACATCTTATGGGGTATACATTTCTCAGTTAATTCGGTTTGCCAGAGCGTGTAGTTATGTTGAGGATTTCAATGAACGTAATCAATATATTACAAATAAACTTCTTCAACAGGGCTACCATTATTACAAATTGCGTAAATATTTTGCTAAATTTTACTATCGTAATTCTGATTTGGTTTTGAAATTCAATAGTAATCTTAAGACTCTTCTGCGAGAAGGTATTTCAAAACCCGATTTTTATGGGGATGTGGTTTACAAACTTCGTAAGATTTTGGGTCATGGCAATTTTCCAACTGTATTTGCTACAATTATAAAACGTTTTGTTAAAGGAGGTTACGACCCAACTGTTTTGAGACACACCACATGTTTGGTGTTCAACCCGTTTACAGTTGGACGCTATGCTTCCCTCTTTGATTGTGTCTGACGGAAGAGGGGGAGGACTCTGTGATGGGCAGTTTTTAAATCCCACTGGGACGAAACTGTTTTGATTTCTGTCCTCTGGCCTGTTTCGTCGGGCCCTTAAGGGTGTTTCTCTTGGTGCGCTGCCTTCTGCAAAGGCATTGAGTACATACGTTTTTTGGTTCTCAAGGTTTGCTTTTTATATATTTATACACGAGCATTTTTGTGTTTTACATACCATGCCTTTTGTTTCCATTGCGTGTGTTAGAGATTCACCTAGCAGGGATTACTTTTATTTACACTGTCCTGTGACTTTGGAACATGGTGGGGGTAAGAGTGAGGTTGGGTGCGCACCATAAACCGGTTTAAGCTCCCCAGTGGTGTTTTTGCCACTGACCGTTCCAAGGCGGTGCCCCACTGTGTTCCTTTAATTGTTCGTTTGTCCTCGTGTGTTTGCTTTGTATGCTAGTGTGTGTTGGTAGTGTATATATGTGTGTGTACATGATTGTGTGTGTGTGTCGTGTGTGTGTGCGTGTGCGTGTGTGTGTGTGTGTGTTGGTGGTGTGCACTTCTGGGTGCTGTGGGGTTCGTTTTGGGGAGGCTGCGTTTTTGGTACGTGGCATTCCCTGTTTGATATTATTTTTGTTTTTAATCGTAAATGGAAATAATATCGTCCATAATTGAATAGATTGTAAGTCATTTGCATGCGTAGATCTAGATCGTTTCGATACATTTACATGGTACATTTCTTATACATTTCAGATTGAAAAATATCTTTTCCTTTTGACAGAAACAAACAGAAGTTGGTGTCATTTGCATATAAAAGAAACTCGACATAACTGCTGAATTTTTATACTTTAATCAAATAATTTAATAACATTACACGGTGTTCGCTCTATACGTTACGGGCTCAAGCTGATAAGGTAACGTCTTAATATCCTCATCTCCACTCTCTGAAGATGCATAATAGGATGAAAAAATAGCTTTCGCCCAAGAGCACCTGTTATCGGCCACGATTGTACTGGGTATGACGTCACTCCAGGCGAGCGATTCCGAAACTGCCGCTCGTAGGTTTCCGGAAATATTATCGTCACTTTCTGTACAGGTGTGTTATTTTGAGAACTTTATGGGCTTACGGACAGGTAACCACTCGGTATTTTCCATCAACAATTATCCCATTTGTATAAGCTGACGAATAATATTATAATGTTTAAACGGAACATTGTCAATCAATGGGACCTTTAAGCTTCCTGCAACCATTTGTATAAACAATGGTTTAAATTAACCATGGTTAAAATTAACCAGTGGTTAAATCGTGGTTAAGTTACCAGTTTGGTTAAACGTTTGTATAAACGCAATTTACCTCGCGGTAAGTAAACCAGATTTGGTATATTTTAACCTAAGGTTAAATTTACCAAAATATCCCAGAATGCAACAAAATCGTGACGTAATTTTCCCGTACAAATGTCAGACGACTGTCAAAAAAATGGCGAGCATTTCGGATAGCAAACGGTTCCGGTCTAAACAATTCAGTGTTCGTGAAACCACTGTCTTGCGAGACATGATGGAGATTAAATATTCTGAGCTTAATGCCAAACATATTAACGGAAGTAAAAGGAAAGCAGATGAAATTTGGAAAGACATAACTGAAACGGTAAATGCGGTCGGGACCTGTCCGAGATCCGTCAGCCAAGTAAAGGAAAAGTGGCGTAACATGGTAATAAATAAGTAAACAAATAAGTAAATTTAAATAAATGAATAAATAAACAAGCAAAAATAAATAAATAGATGTTATCAAAGGAATAAATAAGTAAGTATAGATCTACATCAGTAAATAAATTCAATCAATTATTTTTTTATTTTTCTACTTCTACAGTAAATTCTAAAAACAAGTCAATAGCAATATAATTTCCCAGATTTTTTCAATAAAAAACGTTTTATTTTAAGATGAAAAAAGCAAAAGCTGATTATAGTGCAGAAAGGGTCAGCTTAGGCAAGACTGGGGGTGGCCCTGCCCTCCCAGAAATGTCGGAAACGTCACAGCAAATATGTGATTTTATGAGAGAGCTGCCTTCTTTCAGTGGAATTCCGGGGGCAACAGCATCAGAAACGTTTATCGCTGCTCCACTTGTTTCAATTCCAGGTAAATAGGTCTCTGAATATACATGTACACTTAAATGTGTATTAAATAAATACTAACGTACAGTACACGGGCGATCAAATTTACAATAGATCTGAATGTCTAAAAATCTATAATCATAATTCTTCAATGTGTGTGCCTTCACCTTTTCTGAATTTTTAAATGTTCTTGTTTGTACACTGTTCATTAACGTTTACAGAAAAGAAATCTAAATTGCTGCCGATCGAGATGGACACAGACTCTGCAAAGTACATTTTATGGGAAGGTAAAAACATTATCTAACCTTTTGATCACACAATCTAAAGGACCCAACGGTACAGTACATTCTTAAAAGCCGAAGTTTACAACTTTTATGTAAATAGTAAAATACATCACACTGTGTCATGTCATGTGCGTGTAGATTCACGGCGAGGTTATTTTTAATATAGTATATATAGAGAGAGAATATTAGATCTGAGCTGAATTGATAATGAATCAAAGGTCAGGTTCGGGGGGGGGTTTTTTTTTTATTTTTTTTATAGGGGGGGAATATTGGATCTGAGCTGAATTGATAATGAATCAAAGGTCAGCTGTTTCTAAACAATTTTATTTATCATAAATCTGCCAGAATGAACTGAAAGTACGGTAGATTTAATTAATATAAAAATAAACTTAATAAACTGCCGCTGTGACCTGTGTACCCCTGTCAAGTAGTAGACTGTTCCTATGCTTTGACTATTCTGGTGGGAGGTTCCCAAGGGGTGTGTGTTAGAACAGCATACCCGGAAGTAAATTGAGATATGTTACATTTTAGTAATGGACAGAGGAGTAAGCTAGTATGTAAACAGATGTCAGATTATCAATTCAAGGTATTAACTATGCATGTTACATTGTACAATATCATCAATATGTATAAAAAGTTTTAATGGAAAAAAAAACAATGGCTTTTTTTTGCTTACATTTCAATTAAGTTATAAACTTATTTATAAAAGTCTTGAGGATGGGGCATAGATAACAGTGATTAAGTTCTCATTTGTTCACTATTTTGGGTTTGTTGTGTCACACGGAGTTATATATCTCTTCTTTAAATCATGATGACACAGCTGGAAAAAGAAGATACCTCTGTTAAAGGGACATAGCCTATAAGTGATACTGAACCAATAACCTAAAAAATGCATTCCAGTCATTATTGATATAATCAGTGGTTTAAGATATATATGCTACAGTACAGTAAACCATTCAATAATCTATGTAATTTTGGCACAATTACTAGCCTTGGTGGATGTGGTTACAGAAAGTCTCTATATTGATTAATTGTGTGATAGATGTTCTTGTTTAAAAACATATTTATTCAATATTTTGTTTTGGGAAAATAATCTGCTAGATGTAGGGAGTGCCCCTTTAAGTAAATCAATGTAAACATACAGTTGTACACCTGTGTCCATTAAAAGTAAGTGACTGCTGAATATGGATGTTAATTAAAACAAAAAAATACTACTAGGTGGCTGCTGAGTCTAGAATTCTTTCCAAGGGAAACTACCATATAATGAGCACTGTAATTCAACTAGAATCAGAGAGTGATCTAATTAAATATATCATGTTTAACAGTCCTATTATTTTTTTATTAGTCAGCAATGAAAATTGTAAAGGCATTCATTAATTGTTTAATAATCCCATGCTTTACAGTATGCAATTATCAAGTTATGTACTTTCACAAGTTTGATATTTTAATAGACATATGAGTACACAAATCTTTATCAACTGCTGATTATAACTGTCTTGAAATTATAGATATTTAAAGAGCCAACTTATGACTTCTAATCATTATTGCTAACTGTACACAGAAACATTTCTGAGATTAATTGATAGACATTACAGACATTACTTTGTGATAAAAGAATTTTGCATGTTACATATTTTCTTTATAAATGTTTTCAGTGGATGAAACGGATCAAGAGTTTGATGTTGATGAAGTCACTGTAACCTTGCCAACAGGAGTGGAACAAGCCACCAAAAAAGTGAATCAGTCAGGTAATTTAAGGTGTACAATATCATAAAAAATATATATTCTGTTCTGTTCAGTATATTATATCTGTAAACATTACTCCCAACACAAAAATTAACATTTCTTCATGCTTATTTTATAAATATGAACTGGCATGAATTAGCTCAAATTTTTTCTAGCACCATGTCTGTACACATTGAAACTTGTACTTGCGAAATACGACATTTGAATAAATGTCGGGAAAATCAGATGAAAAATGTAAATTGTATGCATTTCTTTCTTTGATTTTTAGCTCGACTTTTTGACGAAAAGGGGAGCTATCTTACTTGCTCCTGCGTTGAGGTTGGTGTCACACCTTGGTTAAGTTTTGTACCACCCCACTTTATTTCAAAACCATTAGAGTATTGCTTTGAAAATAACCATACTTGTTAACCATCATGACCTACATTAACAGACAAGATTACATAACTTTGTCAAGGTTTTTGACAAAATATTCCCCTTTTTTACTTAGAAAATACATTAAATATAGGTAAAATCCACTTATTGTCTTATGTTACCCTTTGAGATATTGTTTGAAACTTTGAATGCTTTTTTAAATGATTACCTAAATATGTAGGCAATAGAAGGTAACTCTGTCAGGTATTTGTTTTAAAAATTAAGCTCCTTTATTGACTTATAATCTTGGTTCAGTTTTGCATACCAGTCAATTTTTTTACTAAACTGTTTGATATATTAATTTAAAAGTTGGAATACTTCTTTACCATCATGATCCCCAAACATGGGCATGAGAAGGTATTTCTGTGAAGAAATTTATTTGAATTATGGCCCTTCTTAACTTAGAAACTCAGTTAAAATTTTCATTCTTGTCCACTTGTTGACTTAACCATTTGAGATATACTTCGTAAGTTGGAGAACTTATGTACCGTCATGACACCTACTTAGTATCTGTAAGCAGGAGAAGATAACTCTGTGAAAATGTTTCTTGATTTGTACTTAGAAATTCCTAGTTAAAGTATTGTGAGCCCTTAACTGTCAAAAGTTTTGTTTTATTTGCAAGCACTAAAAAGTCGAGCAATCTGTCCTACTGACAGCTCTTGTTTATAGTACCTGTTGACTTTGGGATATCTCTCCTTGCCAATTTTCCTGATAGGTGCACATTTTGCACATCTTAGTAACTGTAACATGTTACAATGTTATTGATATTGTGTACAAGTTTCAGTATTATTTATAAACATGAATTAATTGGTATAAAATTTTACAGTAATCATTTTAATTTGACACCAATAGGGCTTACAGTAGAAGAAAAGACAGAGGCAGAAAAGACAGAAATACAAAGGCAACCAAACTCCAGTGCAAATCAACGTGTTAATCAAAGGTACATTATTATGTTATAGAAATTTCAAATCTTAGCTCATTTGCCCCAATGAACTCAATCTGTACAATAAATGTTAGCTACACTATTGGTTTTTAATATAGTCCAATATTTTGTTCATTATACATTAGATATTATGAACCTGAGAAAAGTAATGTCATAAAACATCACTTTTTGTTCATCAATGCGGTATGGGAATTTTATATAGGGACACTTGTCTTACTACTGCATATTATTATACATCACATATGTATAATAATATGCAATAGTATGACAGGTGTCATAACTCTATCTGCAGTGATTTAAAGAGTTACATGTATATATTTTTAAACTTTAAAACTTCCTACCGGTATAATCTTTTATTATGAAATTGTAAGCTCACCTGATTGCATACTGCTCAAGCTGAACTACTTGATGTTCAGTGTTAATTCAGGTGAGTATTACAGGGCCATCTTAGCCCTCTTGTATTTTTTATGTTTGTTAAAAAATACCATTGAACTAATTCTTGCTCTAACATATTGGCATCCTGCTGACTCCTTGATATGCACAAGCATCATGTATACAGTGTGGAAAAAGTCAGTTGTTTTATTTACAAATTGTGTAGTGTTGTTGAAAAAATATTTTTTTAATTTCAGTAAACCAAAGACACTAAAGGATCTGCAGAGGAAGTATTATCAACAAGCCATTGAGAATCAGAGGGTACAGATGGAGTGTTTTGCAAAAGTTTCCAAGCTTGCTGATGTTATGATTGCCAAGTTTTCAACAGACTAAATTTTTTAAAACAAACACAACCTACACTTGGAGGCACTTATAACTGTGCAGTTACAAAAATACCCATATCTCAGTATATATTGAGTAGATGTTGTTGAAATTTGCAACAAATATAGTTAAGAAGTGAGTGATACTATTTTATTACTGAACCGTAAAATTTAAATAGCGGATTGCATTATATATGTACTTGATAGAAAATACAGAAAATTTCGTTCAAAAATAAAAATAAACTAAAAAGTTATAGGGGATTAAAAACTGCACAGTTATAAGTGCCTCCAAGTGTATATTGCTGTGGCTAACAAAAATGTTTTATTGTTTGTACTACTTTTAACTGAAACAGAAGGCAAAACATTTTCAGATGTATTTATTCATTATAGTATTGTACAAATAAGAATTAATACATGTACTTTCCTCTCACATTCTGTATTGAAGTGGCTTCTATATGATCTGAAAAGAAGTATTTTATGCAGAAATAACTACAGCCAAGTCAGAAAAAATCTTTGAAATAGAGATACACATTCTTTATTTAAAATACCTGCTCTGCAGTCTTACTGAATTATTTTTCTACACAATTAAATACTGTTACCCTATCAAACATATTTCATGTGGCATGTTTTTACTATCCTTAGCCTTTGTTGATATTGAGCTATTGTTCCCAAACTTGGTACAATACATAGCTAGTTCATATAATGTAAGTGCCATATTGGAGTTAGATTTTTGCGCCTCAGCTTTAATTGCATCTGTTCATAAACTATGTCACTATAATTGCCTCTGCGTCTTTGCATTAACCCCTTTTGCAAGCAGGAAATGGGTCCAATCTTCTGTACAAAGTATTTAAGTATATTGTACTACTTTAGTCTATAAAAGTATGAGGGTACTACAGAACACTATATTCTTACAGAGTACTACAGAGCTATACAATACTTGTAGACATTAATCACAGATGCTAACAGCAGTCATAAAATACAGCCTGCAGATATGAGCAACTTTAGGTCAATTAGGGCCTTTTTGATTTCTTAATACATGTATAAACAAACATTGAAAATTTGAATAAATTACCATCTGCTAAAATATGTCTCTGTAATATGGTCTCTAACGCGTCTTCCATCCATTGGTCCATCATATCTCTCTGGTTGGGGCTGATCATCATCATTGTTGGTAGTTTCTTGTGGCTCCCCCCATAGAATTGACAGGTTATACAGCACTGCACAGGCTACTATTACCTTGCTGGCTTTAAGCGGCTTCATGCGAATCTAAAAGCATACATTACAACAATTTATTCCACTTTTGAATAAAGAACTGTTTGCCCTTCAAGAAATATGAAAAATAAACTCAGGACATACAAACTTTTTAATTAATCCTTAATCCAATATATTTCTTATTTGGTATCATACATATTTCAGTCTGAACAGTACCATTTTAATTGATTAAAAATTGACTGAGAAGTGAACATTGCAGATCATGATCAGATCAGACTGCACAAACCATATTCAACCAACAGGGTAAGAGTTAAACAAAATTAAATAATATACACAGATCTGCCTCAGCTAAGTTAAAATGTTGGTAGCCTCAAAAACCTTAGAGACCAGTAGCTATGAAAATATATGTACTTTAGAGTATATACACCAATTACTGACATTGCAAATGATATACATTTTGTGTTTCTATGTACATGTAGTGCTCAACTTGATGTGACATAAATATAAACAAATGTATGTATTTCTGATATGCACATGAATCATAAAGTAAATTGGATCAGTAATATCTTATGAATACAATTTAATAGATTTACATATTTAGTAAATGTGACAATGGATAGAAACTGCATGATACTTTTATGAAATATTTGATTTATTCTTTAAATCTCAATATGCCTCAATTATTAGCAAGAAATTACCTTATATTAACAAATGAAAGATAGTTGTTTCACTGGAGCTACACAGCATGATACAATGTACAATGTAGCTAAAATGAACACAATATTTCAAACAGTCTGTCATTAGGCAAAATTCATAGTGACATGATAGCCCAAATTTGTAGCAAATTTCAATAGAAGGTAACAGTTTCTTCTCTAACAAACATTTTAAAATTTACTCAAATAACCAGTTTGTTTACATTGGGACTCAGTTATTACCTCTGTATGCAAAACATGAAACTTCCTCTTCCAAACCCAAAACTCTCAATAATTCTGGTACACACATGGGCACGATTAAATCGTTCCTCCTTATCATTTGCGCAAAAAGATGAAAACAGAAAAAATACTGGTTTGTCTACATTCATGAAAAAATCATTTTTGGATTTTTCTGAATTTTTTCAATAATTGTTTCATGTATCTGAAAGTATAAGTCTTGGCTTATACAATGTATCTGAATAATTGCTTAGGACTAGTATATAAAATGAACATTCAGTATTCAGCAGTTTTTAAAAATATTTTTCAGGCAGTTTTCAACTTTTGGTCCCATACTTTTTCAGATTAATATAATATGAATGTCTGTGTCTGCCGGTGTATATTCGTGTGTGTGTGTGTGTGTGTGTGTGTGCGTGTGTGTGTGTGTGTTGCATGTACGTGTGTATGTACATGTATGTGTCATTTTAGCATGTTTCTATTGAATGGTTTTCAATTACTATTAGCATGTATTTTTAAATGAATTGTTAAAAAATGAAAAGAAAAAATGACATAGTTTTAAATAAGTTATAAAGTTTTCAACTTTGGGTCACATACTTTTTCAGATAAATATGATAAGAATGTGTGCGTCTACGTCTGCAGGTGTATATGTGTGTGTGGATGTGTGTGTGTGTGTGTGTGTGTGTGTGTGTGTGCATGTGCATGTGCATGTGCATGTTGCATGTATTTGTGTATGTATGTGTTTTTTAGCATGTTTTCATTGAATGGTTTTCAATTACAATTGGCATACATGTTCGTTTAAATAATGAATTGTTAAAAAATAAAAAAAACTATGACATATTTTTAAGTAAGTTATAGTAGAAAATAACTTGGTAGAAGTTTAATCATAATTTTGCTTAGTAGTCATGCATGAAGAAAACATTGTTGGTTTTTTGCAAATGCAAATCTTACCTGGTAATAAAATATGAATTGATTAAAGTTAACATTCTATTTAATAAAATAGAATAATAAAGTCAGAGTTGATTTGTTTATGTTGTAACAATAAATCTTGTCTCTACTTTATACATAAAAAACATGATGAGCAATTGATATAAGAAGTTACAATTTAGATATGACAGAATTGGTATTGCATGATGGTTTGTGATCCCTTCCTTGACAAAGCTCCCAGAAATTGTCAGAGTGTGAATACAATCACTTTAACTGAACTTTTGCTTTCTAAGGTATACCTGTATAGGTCAAACTGGAGTGAATGAGATGAAATCAAAATGTCGACAATAACTCACCTGGGTTTGAGTATGGGGTGAGAAGGAATGGTCTACAAGGGTAGCCACTATCTCCTAACAGCACACCTTTTTCAAAATCTGCAAATATATTTTTTAAGTCTAAAGTGTTATGTAAAGCACCACAGAATTATACAGTAAAACCTGTAATTAAGCCAATTCCAAATAAATACCTTACTTTGAATAAAGAACAGCAGTAAGAAAAGAGTGCATCATTAATCTAGAATAGGAACACATAAATAAACATCACCTGTCAACTAAGGCCACTCCAGCTTCTTTCGGTCAGTGGTATTTGTTCACAGGTTTGACTGTACATGTGTAAAAGTGAATGATTATTTCTGTATTTGATCAGGTACAAGATGATTGATCTATATATACATACTTTTGATAAAAAAAATATAAAACCAACCTTGATGGTTTTCTTCTAAATGCTGACATAAGCTTGAACTCCTGAAAATATGTGCATCATGGCATGACCCTGGCCAACAAGCGTTTATGCTGGTAATCCTTCCTATGAATTAAATCAATTAATTATAATCAGTAATTGATAAAGAGGCAGGGGAGTAACTCTTACACATGACTGAGTCATATTGAGTGAACGAAATTTGCCCCTAACACTTTTAAAATTGTAACTGCCATTATTCATGCTGGGAGCATACTGTACATTTTTGGTAAATATTCGAGTATTTATCATTTGAACAATTTCCCTTGTGCAGCAGATCGCAATTCTATTTCATCCCTCATAAATATTGAATACAGTTTATTTATTTTATTAATTCATTAAAAGTAAAATAAACTTCCTTAAAGGTGCCCCAGTGACGTTTTAGTTGATAATGACGTCACTTGGGTTACACATGTAGTAGATCATAGACATAGCTATTGTTTACATCAGCAGCTGTAACATTTGCAGGCAAAGGGATTTAATAACGTGGATTGTTTTCAGAGACAGCTTTTTGATGTTTTAAAGGTAAGATTATTATACAATATGATTATGAAAAAAACCTTTGCCGTCACATGTAGCCTGCACATTGATGCTGTGTTGTCTTTTCCTGTTTAAGTATGCCGGCTCATCGGGGTGACCTGGGGCGATGACTTTTACATGGGTTCCATCTATGCACCCAACAACACACGGAAACCCTCTTAAACTGTAAAACGCCTGCTTTGCTGCCCGCAGCTCGGTATTAGTTTTAGGAAATCGGATGGCCCTGTCCTTCATGTCAAACAGTCCGTCAGTCACATTCGCAACTACTCGCGAAACCGTTGCCACGTCAACTCCAAAAGTGTCGCCAATAACCTGTAAGAAATTGCCCGACGCATAAAAGCGAAGGGCAATCATGACCTGTTGCCGTGGCGTTAGTGGTCGATTCCGTCGGGTCCGTCGTTGAAGTCGGTGATTCAGTAGTCTTGTCAGTCGGTCAATGTTGTCTGAAGAAAATCTGTACCGTCTACGCAATTCTACATCGTCAAAGTCAGTCAGTTGTCGGTCAATTCGTCGAAACTGTCGGGGTTGTCTGTGTGAAGCGTCTAAAATGTCGGCCATCTTGAAAATGGTTACCTCTCTGGTTAAT
Organism: Saxidomus purpurata; assembly: GCA_022818135.1. Taxonomy (NCBI): domain Eukaryota; kingdom Metazoa; phylum Mollusca; class Bivalvia; order Venerida; family Veneridae; genus Saxidomus; species Saxidomus purpurata. The sequence goes on along the minus strand of JAFMSR010000006.1, from coordinate 15,558,953 downwards.
TACTTACCTTGGTCATAGAGGTAGGTAAGTTTAACCGCGGTTTACATCTGGTTAAAATTACCGGCGATTTTTATACAACTGCTTACCACGTTTTAACCATGAATTTAACCTGTGGTTAATTTTAACCATGGGTTAAATTGTTTATACAAATGGCTGCTGCAACCATTTGTATAAACAATGGTTTAAATTAACCATGGTTAAAATTAACCAGTGGTTAAATCGTGGTTAAGTTACCAGTTTGGTTAAACGTTTGTATAAACGCAATTTACCTCGCGGTAAGTAAACCAGATTTGGTATATTTTAACCTAAGGTTAAATTTACCAAAATATCCCAGAATGCAACAAAATCGTGACGTAATTTTCCCGTACAAATGTCAGACGACTGTCAAAAAAATGGCGAGCATTTCGGATAGCAAACGGTTCCGGTCTAAACAATTCAGTGTTCGTGAAACCACTGTCTTGCGAGACATGATGGAGATTAAATATTCTGAGCTTAATGCCAAACATATTAACGGAAGTAAAAGGAAAGCAGATGAAATTTGGAAAGACATAACTGAAACGGTAAATGCGGTCGGGACCTGTCCGAGATCCGTCAGCCAAGTAAAGGAAAAGTGGCGTAACATGGTAATAAATAAGTAAACAAATAAGTAAATTTAAATAAATGAATAAATAAACAAGCAAAAATAAATAAATAGATGTTATCAAAGGAATAAATAAGTAAGTATAGATCTACATCAGTAAATAAATTCAATCAATTATTTTTTTATTTTTCTACTTCTACAGTAAATTCTAAAAACAAGTCAATAGCAATATAATTTCCCAGATTTTTTCAATAAAAAACGTTTTATTTTAAGATGAAAAAAGCAAAAGCTGATTATAGTGCAGAAAGGGTCAGCTTAGGCAAGACTGGGGGTGGCCCTGCCCTCCCAGAAATGTCGGAAACGTCACAGCAAATATGTGATTTTATGAGAGAGCTGCCTTCTTTCAGTGGAATTCCGGGGGCAACAGCATCAGAAACGTTTATCGCTGCTCCACTTGTTTCAATTCCAGGTAAATAGGTCTCTGAATATACATGTACACTTAAATGTGTATTAAATAAATACTAACGTACAGTACACGGGCGATCAAATTTACAATAGATCTGAATGTCTAAAAATCTATAATCATAATTCTTCAATGTGTGTGCCTTCACCTTTTCTGAATTTTTAAATGTTCTTGTTTGTACACTGTTCATTAACGTTTACAGAAAAGAAATCTAAATTGCTGCCGATCGAGATGGACACAGACTCTGCAAAGTACATTTTATGGGAAGGTAAAAACATTATCTAACCTTTTGATCACACAATCTAAAGGACCCAACGGTACAGTACATTCTTAAAAGCCGAAGTTTACAACTTTTATGTAAATAGTAAAATACATCACACTGTGTCATGTCATGTGCGTGTAGATTCACGGCGAGGTTATTTTTAATATAGTATATATAGAGAGAGAATATTAGATCTGAGCTGAATTGATAATGAATCAAAGGTCGTTATCGGTCACCTGTTTCTAAACAATTTTATTTATCATAAATCTGCCAGAATGAACTGAAAGTACGGTAGATTTAATTAATATAAAAATAAACTTAATAAACTGCCGCTGTGACCTGTGTACCCCTGTCAAGTAGTAGACTGTTCCTATGCTTTGACTATTCTGGTGGGAGGTTCCCAAGGGGTGTGTGTTAGAACAGCATACCCGGAAGTAAATTGAGATATGTTACATTTTAGTAATGGACAGA
>JAFMSR010000006.1:15529548-15541657 GCA_022818135.1 Saxidomus purpurata | reverse complement strand
CATTTTTGGATGACGATGAGACTTTTCGTCCTTCAATTTCGATGGAGCTGTGTGACATGAATTCCTTCAAAATGCAACGCAGGTCAATATTTGAAAACAAGTGATGTTTTCTACACTAATTTAGATAGTGTTAGAAGCTTAAACATTATCACAGACTTTTATAAAAACCTGATTGAGTTGTGGCTTCAGGCTAAAACTCTTTCTGATAAAAAAGTCATAACCATAATAATAGTAGTGGTGGTAATAAGAAAAATCATAAAAATAAATCCATTTCAATGGATCAGAACGCAAATGATATGGGGCAACCGTCATATAAAACTTAAAGGTAATGCTTGTTCTTTAATAGCTCGATAAATTCTGATATAATTTTCCTGAATGATATTTTAAATACACACGGGGAAATTGATCAAAACATCATTCTCAGAAAATTGACAAATAAAAGAGACTGCGTGATTGGGTTAAATTTGCTTTTTCAAGCGATTCCAAGACATTGGAAAGAAGTGATGAAAAAACAGGATTCCTATAAAACAAAAGTAAAAACATACTTTGAAGGAAAATTGAACGATCATGTTATAGAACCTCTTAACACAAAACGATATATAAAATATTAGTCGAATCAAAATTCACAAAGCCATATGTACTCAAATACTGTTCGGAAAGGTTTAAAGACAAAGTCATCTGGGCATGTCTAACACTTATATAAAGCAATTCCTGATAATAGACATAAACAATTTACATTTAGAGTGATTAACAGAATATTAACAAGTAGAAAATATTTTTTTGTAAATATGGTCCTAACAATTATAGGTTTTGGCATTTATAAGTCATATTTCATAAGTGAGAACTGGTCATTAGATTACAACATCTTTAAAGTATTTACAACATAATCTGAAATTATGCATCTTTACTTTAAGTATAAAAAAGTGGACGCAAGATTTTTGAACACACTTCACAAAGATTTGTATAACTGGCATTTTATACACATGTATTAGAAATACATTATTATAAACAACAGATACATGTATATTGAAAACATTGCATATCAATGAATTTGTTTACCTGTATACTGTATATATGTAAATAATAAATAAAAAAAAATAAAAAAGAAGATATGCGTGACATATGTCAAATAGCCAATTTTCACTAAGTCAAAAAGGTTCATAACTATTCCCTTACAAGGTTAATGTGCACAACGTCATACGTTATTTAACATTTCTGCTAACTCATATTCCTCTAGTTCAAACACTTCAAGAAAAAGATATGCTAGAAACAAAATTCACAGTCCGTCATGCTATTTTAGCAAGTAAAGGCCCATAACTCTGTGTTACTGGGCTTCTATACAAACCAAACCCCACAAGCACAACTCCATATGCTGGTAAACATTCCCGTGAAATTTCATGGCTCTCGTCCAAATACTTGTGAAGATACGAGCGACACAAACTACGGACGGATGAACGGACGAAGGCAAATTTGTATTAACCCTCCCCAAAGTGGAGACATAAATAGCATCACTCAGTCTTAGCTCATATTCTTTGAATTTGATACATGAATATTTCATACAATAGAGTGTTTTCAAGAAAAGTACACTTAATCAAATCTGTAGGATTTTATTGCCGTAGAGCTGATACTTACATAAGGCCTTTGTGAGTGGTTGCTCATAATTTATTGAACCACTATTCATTTATACAATATAATTACTGTTTAAAGCTGCTCGCTCTCTCAGATTTTGGTGAAAAAATAAAGTTCTTCAAACTGTGTGTAGATAACGTATTATAGAACATATGGTCATATGAAAAGGCTCCAGTGTAAATTCCTGTCATGTATATGCCTCAATTAAAAAAAAATACGCTACATACGCTCTGAAAGTGATATATGGAAGATTATTCATGTAAAAATAACAACACACTTACCTCCGAATGCTTTATGAATCAAAGTGCTGTAGGCACTGGATGTGTCGGTTTTACACTATGGTGACCATTTTCCATATATATTACGATCTGAAATGGTAACAAGAGGGCACTAATCATCCTTCCCTGCAGACCCGAGTACAATATATACTTTGCACCACAGTCTGAATACGATTGCTTTCGAAATGTGAATACTAGAGTGCATTTACTATATACGTTGATTAATTGGCGGTGGTTAAAGTTATTATAAACGCCGCCAAATATAATCGTAGCTAAATATAAGCATCGCCATTTATAGAACTAACATTAAGGGAGACCACTCTCTGTTCAATATGTAAAGGCTTATTTGTTATCTGCTATACGTGTCGTTATCAATATTACGATTTATTTACCGAAACAAGCATATTCAATACAATATTTGGTGCCGTGGGTGTATACTATACAATTATAGACTAATGTTGGGGTCAATATATAGTTTTGCGGACCTGTAAAGAGGACGAAGTCCGACGTCAATATCATTTTTTAACATTAGTCTAAAATTATTATATCGTATACCTCATAAAACGTAGTTAAAATATGCGAAGATATAACAGAAATGACGTCTTGAAATCCGCGCAGGTCTACACATTATTTTCCAGGTCTACACAATCATACTTTTGCAGGACCCGGCACGTGATCGCTTTAGGCCAATCAGGATTAAGTTTTTATGATAGGTATACGATATTATACAATTATAGACTAATTTCGAGGTCAATATATAGTTTTGCGGACCTGTTAAAAGTGATATTGACCGAGGACGAATCGTATAGTAAAAATTACACAAAAATATTACAGAAATGACGTCTTGAAATCCGTGCCGGTCTACACATCATTTTCTAGGTCTACACATACGTTTGCAGACGCGGCTAGTGAGCGCTATTGGCCAATCAGAATTAAGTTTTTGTGAAAAGTATACGATATAATAAAATATTATATAGTAATAGTAATTTACTGCAATGTAATATTATAATAATTGCACTTCCTCTAAATGCCCCTATATTTATCTCTTTATCATAATAAAAGTTAAGAAACGGTGATAATAAAAAATGTAGTATTATATTTGAAGTTTGAATAAAATCCGTTTCAGTATTTGCTTTGTACAAGGTAAGATCATTCTATATGAACGAGGATAATTAAAACATTGGCAAGGAACAGTTATAGATCTTTGATAGCAAAGCTCCACTGAACATCCTCTAATTTTGTACGCAATTTTAAAAAAATCCCTTCACGTTTGCAGTTGTACTAAGTAGAAAATATAGGGATATAATTCAAAAGCCAGACTACAGTCTCTCGTTAAAGACACTAGAACAGGAATGTGGGGTATGCACCACAGGGGTCCAGTCAGCCATGCGAATTCACAGCGAATTCACAGCAGGGGTCAATTAACATGACTGGTCACTGGTAGACTAGCTTCTGTTTATCATATTCGGCTACTGTATAACTCCCTTACATTATGTACAGATAATGTAGGAAAGGGATGTTAGTTATACATTAATTTTAAGACCTTTATATTAAGATGTTATTATTTTATTTTTTTATCAGTTACCTTTTAGGTATGTAATTTCACGATCATATTAGATTATAAATAAATGAACACCTACAGTTATTATATCAAAATAATTTTCTAATATGACAGAAACATAGACATTTTGTTTAGTTTTAAATGACTGCAGAATAACTGTGATTTCAAAGTTAGATTGAGTAATGATCTAAATACTCAGATAATTACTCTTAGAGCAAACCAATTATCACTAAGATTAGATGTTACACTTGATACATATAAGCCATTTAGTTTTGGCTTATTTTACAGTTCGAAGAAGCGTTCAGTTTTTACAAATTTACAAAGAAATAAATGCAGACAGAAGGATTCTTTATAAATTAAAAATGCATTGAGACAACAACACGGGCCTGAATGCATTTTTAATTTATAAAGAACCCTTCTGACTTTTATTTTATTTCTTTGTAAATTAAAAATGCAACTGAACGCTTCTTCTAATTGACTTCTAATTGTAAAATAAGCCAGTATTCTCTCTCATGTTTTTACAGTAACATCTAAGTATTTCATTTTGTTTAAAAAAAATAAAATAATGGGTTTGCTGTTAGAGTAATTACTTGAGTATATAAAAAATTGCTCAATTTAACTATGAAATCACAGTTACATGTATTCTGCAGTTATATAATTTTCTTTTATGTTTCAACTTTGACATCTATCTATTTTTTAAACGAAGTGATAATGGGTTTCCTGTACTTGAGCATATAAACATTCTTTATATAACTTTGTAATCACAGTTATACTGCATTTATTTAAATAAAATATTATCTGTACAAATCAATAAAATTTATGGTCCTACTATTGTATTACATGTCAGGTATACAGACACATTGCTGGTCCTAATCAAACAGGATTAAAACTGATAAGGCGCAATAAAACGATTGACATATTTGATCACCTGCGGTTTGGGGGGTCACTTATGAAGGATATTTTAATTGTCTTTAATGCCTTCTATCTTAGTAAGCAGTTTGAAATAAATTCCATTCCAAACTTAACGAGTTAAGCACCGTTCAGAAAAATACATATACATGTAATGTACTATTATTTTTGCAATAACAATCACATTTTTGTCTCACAAAAACATAAAATGATGTCATTTTCTGTCTCTATGGACATGTCATTGCTCAAGATGCTACTTTGAACACTTTTTGAGATATCACAGGATGCTTGTTGTGTGTGCTTTTAATATTTCTGCTGACATTGCAACCATATTTATTTATTTGTCTATTTGAATTAATTTTGTTTAAATATTGAAGGTTTCTAAGTTTTCAAAAGTATGGTGACATTAACAGTAGGACACATTTTTTCAAACAATTTCTTTCAATCTGGATCTTTAACGCTGCCATAACATAAGACAACCTATTAATTGATACACAGCTGTCGTGTAGCTTAACAATGGCGAGATTATTAGCTTGAATAACATTACATATGAAACAAGAACAATCATACACCTGTAAGCTTATAAACATTTAGAAAATGTTTTTTTTTGCGTAATCGTAATGTTATTTTATAAAACTTTGCATACGAATCAGATATCATATACATTTTTTATTCTATCATATTTATATAAATATAATACAATTAAGCTTAACGAATGACTTTATAAAGTAGATTCCGGTAATCGAAAACCGATTTTGGTAGATTCCGGTATATTTCGGTAATAATGTCGATTCCGATACTCTGTGTAACCGCGTATTGTACTCTCTTGAATGAATTTGGAAAAAATACAGCATTTGCAATGTAGACTTTAAATATGTATTTAAACGTATTATAGATCTACATGCAAAAGCTTCCATATTGGCAATAACATTGTATCCAGTTCAACAGTTTAATGCGGGAAAAAATAGCGGAACCTCCGCCCACGGAAGTATATCCTTTCGCGCTTCGCCATTCGTCAATATCCTCAAGCTCCGAAGTGTGGTTAAACAAACACATTCTTTTATTTTCAAATTTCTGTTAATCAATATTTATACAAGATTGTATAACAGACAAATTGCCTACACATTTGTTATTTGCTCAACGAACTATTTCTTTCTACTTCTTTAATATGTAGTATTTTGCCCGTACAATTTTCTTAAATGGTGGGTTATCTTCGAAGGGGGCCTGCTTGGAGCATTAATAAATTAATCTGTTGTCGAGCATATTCTGTGCAGAAACATGAATTCAAATATGACGGAAATAATTCTTTATGATAGATGATTATAAAGAGTTTAGCTTTAATTATTCAGATAGAATGATTCAGCAGCGCTTTCAGCTATATACGAAAATTCTTAAATGTTTTATTCTGACTCTTGAACTATTTTGTGTCGGAATATTTCAGAAAAAGTTAAATTAGTATCAAACATAAGGAAGTCAAAGGGACATACCCTATAACTGAAGTCAGACTCAATAACCCCCAAAACATAAATAACAGATCCATAAGAAATATTATACCTTAAAGAGGCACTCCCTACATCTAGCAGATTATATTCTCGAAACATAGAATATGTGTTTAATGAACGTAAAATGATAGATAAATACAATTTTAAATAAGAACCTATAGAGAAAAATGCCCCATTTTACCACAATTACTCAATATAAAGGCTTTCTGTAATAAATCGCATCCACCCATTAATTGTACAACAACAACTCTACATAGGTTATTGAATGATAAACGGTACTGCAGTATATTTTAAACCGCTGATTTTATCGATAATGAGTAGGAATGCATAGCCGAAACTTTTAAGTTAAGTTATAATACTTTTCAAGATACTATTGTTTATGTTTTGGAGGTTATTTAGTCTGATATCAGTTATAGGGTATGTTCCTTTAACCTATAAGTCCTAAAGGACACTTAAAAATGACATGTGTATGCCTGTATGTATACTTTTACATATAGCCTTGTTGCATTTCTGTCTGACAGTTTTAAATAAGAAGAGGATAATGGCAAATACAATGTGCTTAATACCAAATGATGCATTACAAATGAGAAGTGCAAGCATATATGTATGAATATGCAGATAGCCTTGATGTATTTCTGTTGGATATTTTTAAATGACAAGTGTATAGTGGTAAATGCTAAGTTCTAATACAATGTACACAATGATGAATTTTAAATGAGAAGTGAAGGAAGGCATGCATGGATGAATATACAGATGGCATTATTGCAATTTATTTTGGACGATTTTAAATTACATGCGTTGGGTGAAAACCTTATATATTCGAAAAAATCTAAAGCCAAATACGTCTATCACTTCTTCTAAAGCCAATAAATATATCACTACAGTTGCAAGCAACCTCAAGGCATAGTTATTGATAAAAATAATTGTAAAAAGTCATCTTTTGTCTATAAGTTTGACATAAACGATACAATTCTAGCGCAGAGAATATGCTATGGCCCATTCTAAATGAAAAAAAGATCACTCTACCATTCTTTGTGCACAACAACTGATTCCCTATAAGTGAATGCTCTTTCCGTTGGAGATAGACGGTGTCGAGGTAGAAATTTGCAAACAAAAGTTTCGAAAAAAATGAATATAGGAACTATAGAAGCTGCACGATCATGGTGCATATTTATTTTGTCAGTGATTTTTTTTTTCATTTTTTCTGCCGAAATACATTTTTAGGTACTTTACTGTTGGGTAAAGGTTTAATGTAGCGACGTGGTTGGTGTTTGTTTGCCTGGGTTCAGATCCTTACAGGGAAATACTATTGTATTGTGTTTGAAATACTGCTGCAGAAAAACGAGTGAATGTCTTTGTACGTCCTATGATGTGCAACGTATATCTTTGACTGTTTACAACATGCAATTAAGTGAAAGTACTACGAAAAGACCACCCAGGTCAATCTAAAGAAAACTACTCAAAAATAAACTCGTTTTTCTGCAGCAATATTTTAAACAGGGAATTACTCCATTGCTATTGTAAAGTTTAAGAAGCCGGTTTCAAACTGTATTTCCCTGTTACAATTCAAGATTTAAAAGAAAATTTGATTGGGTCTTAGTAATGGACCTTTCAAAAAGGTGACGATTAGTACTGTTTAGTCATAAACCTGAGGCATTTTAACACTGTATTGGGACCGGTGTTGGTTTTAAGTGGACGACCTTGTCACACTTTATATACTTTATTCTTATTCATTTTATACACTATGTAATAGTTTCAGATCACCAAGGGAATACACTTGCTCTTAAACGAGCACCAGAACACACCGTGAAGAAATGCATACAAGATAAGAATGGCTATATCGAATGCCAAAACTTCGAACCAGGTATAAATATCAATTTCAAATTTGATTATTACATGTAATGAATGATACATGAAACGCACAGGAATCGAGATAAGCGAGGAATATTTATTAACTGATCATAATTGAAAACCTTTTTATTGAAGAATCTTAATCAATTTGCCTTTTAGTTGTAATTCGTTAACTTTACAAGAACAGCAAACACCCTGAAAAAGGGGTATAACGATTTTATGCAATATGCAAATTGGGACAATCAAACAAATTATTGTTAAAAGGGACTTTGTTATCTGATCTTTTTTTCAAATGATTGTCTATTTTGTTTTCCTTATTAATTTGTCAATAGAAACGATGGACGTGACAAGCTTTTGGCCACCTGGGCCGTATATAATGCCAATGACACGTTATGGATGTCCGGAAACGTCGATGCATGGCTGGCGGGAAGGATACATTAAAGTAACTTGGCAGGAACCGCATAAAGTACATGTACAATCCATAACACCTGGCGTCAATTTCACTGAATCAGACGTTGTGGATGTAACAAAGGGGCAATTCTTTAGTGCCTCTAAAAAGCATAATATATTTTTTCCGGCAACACCAAATACAATGAAACTTCAATTTTGCCACAAACACCGAAGCAATGCATCTGTAGATATTGGTTCCTGGCCGGATGAAAACTTTAGCATCTTTGGAACAAGAAACAGCTGTCCACTTGGTAAGTTTCATTGAATTTCCAAAACAAAAATGGCGTTAAAAACTTCCAGAGCACAGTGTGAAATACTGAAAAGTAGCGATGTTTCGCAATAATTAGCAGTTTTACAGTTACTCAAATGCACGCATTTTAAGTGGTCTGTACAATGTAATAGGTTATGTACCATTATAGCAGGTAAATCACATAGGCATAAATTCATAAAGTAAATAGCCAGGTGTTAAAAGTTTTATTCAGTGTATGAAATAAAAGGCGAAATGTGCACTAACGGTCACCATAAACCATAATGACTAAAACAGTTAAAATACATAGAATCGGGCCGCATGTCTAGGCTGTAGTGCCGTTATTTGCTATCAGGTCCCTATCCGGTTTTACATACATACATGTATAGCATAACACGCATAAGATAATTAATCTTATCTAATTAATATAATTACAAAAATCATTTACCTTTAAAGCTGCTCGCTCTCAGTCACCGTTGAAATTTTATTTTTTTTAAATTGACATAATTATGCATTAATATAAAACTAAAGGCTAGAATCAAATTTAAAGCAAAAATCTAGGTAGTAATTTGCAGAAATCGATTGAATATATCGGTTACACGGCACCGCTACACTATATATTTATATTGAAATTTCAAAAGCGTTTGCAACGCTTTTGAATTTGGTAGCGTATATTTTTTAATTTAGAGATATACGTGGCAGGAATTTATACTGGAGCCTTTTTATATGACTATATGTTCTTAAATACGTTATTTACATACAGTTTGAAGAACTTTATTTTTTTACCAAATTCTGAGAGCGAGCAGCTTTAAAAATAACTTGTCAGTCACTAGATTCACCATTCCCTTGAGGTTATACGCTAAACAATGTGAGTGTCAAAATTTAAAATAAACATAAATGGACTGACTTGCTCGGCATTGAGCACATGACTTCAAAGGAATTATATTTTTGTAATTTTGAAAGTCTATCATTTTATTACAATGCTTTTTTAATATAGCAAGTGGACAACACGTGTCTGATTAAGTAGATTCTATTTGAAATACTTAGTACGTTATATTTTTCTTTCACTGAAGAATAAATATGTTACATGAAACACACATACGATTGTTGATAATAAAGAAAATCTAATAACAATACAAGATGTTTGTACCCCACCCCCCTTAATAAATAATGTGCTCAATGAACGTTAAATTATAAAACATTACAGATTACCGAAACATGTCAAATTTGGGCACAAATAACCAACATCGGTTAAAGTTATGATACATTGTACTTGCAAATATTGTTTTATTTATGTTTTCGAAGTTATCTAATGTGAGACCAGCTTTAAAGAGTTCATTTTCATATAACTGCTGTTTTGAGAATTTCGTAGTTTGTGATGTCATTAGATTGTTCTAATATTCATGGTGACTACACAATCAATAATGAAATGATTAAATTATGTTTGCCCAGGCGAAAAGACTAATTTACTCCCTGAAACTGGTGTCAAATTAGACAACGTCAAAAGTGTAAATATTTGAATGTTTCCAAGTATTTTTACTTTATGTAAAAGCAAAAGCTATACATTAAGTCTGAATCGGTAAATTCAGTGGTTCAAAATATGTTGCAGTACCGTAAAATATTCAATATTCTATGTTAAAGTAATGTTGTACAATTAATGAGTGGATAACTTCAGAAGATCTCTATGTTGATCTTTTTGTGCTATAATGGGGCATTTTTCAAAATATACTGTGCTTCGAAATTGTATTCATCTAATGTTTGACGTTCATTGAACACATTATTTATGTCTGGAGAGTATATAGGTAATGTTTCTTTAAGGTTTACCATTTTGTACATATTTAAGTCAGTAATTGGTGAAAAAAATGAATTATTTTAATGCACATGTACGCTTTTAGGAAGGTCAAAATATTGGTACATAACTGAGGTCACAGAAAACTCTTAACTTTACCTCACTAATGGGGCATTTTTCAAAATATACTGTGCTTCGAAATTGTATTCATCTAATGTTTGACGTTCATTGAACACATTATTTATGTCTGGAGAGTATATAGGTAATGTTTCTTTAAGGTTTACCATTTTGTACATATTTAAGTCAGTAATTGGTGAAAAAATGAATTATTTTAATGCACATGTACGCTTTTAGGAAGGTCAAAATATTGGTACATAACTGAGGTCACAGAAAACTCTTAACTTTACCTCACGATGTATAAAGTTGTTCAAGAAAATACCCGTAGCGCTTTTCGTTCGGGGAAGGTTATCTGTTAAAGGGTCACTCCCGGCATCTAACATATATTTTGTAGTTTATAACCAGCATCATAATATGTTATTTTAGGTCAATAGTGTTTCTTTCAAAACTTTCTTTGAATATTGAATGCCCTAATAAAAATATAAAAAAATATTTTGATTGGAAATCAATGCTTACCTATTGGTGGTGGTTTAAATGAGTTGTCATCTATTAACTGATTCTGTTTGATAGTTTACTGTAATCTGATAAATTGTTAACTTCCTAGTTGTTAATTCAAAAGTTTCTATTAAACGGGATTGCGCTGGTGCTGCTGCATGCATAATAGTAAACATGATCTACTTGCAACTTACAGGTTTTGAGAAGGATTATTCAAACATAACACTTCCAAATATGTCCCGATGGGAATCTAATGGATTCTTACCTGATTTTGAAATTGTTAAAGACGGTGTGGAAGGTAAACATTTCTGTAGTGTTTTATGTTGCTCATTATTAGAGTGTTAAAATTACATTTGTAATATATGTTAACGTACATGATTGCTGATTTACTTTAACGTATATCTTATTTAGCTTTCATAAAATAAAATGACGCTTGATACCGTTTAACATAGTCAAGAAGGGCATTTCTTAGTGGTTAGGCACATAGGAGCTCGAGGTTGGGATTATGCTTTTTCCAGCTTTGTTTTGTCTTTTACATTTATTTAAGAACCAAGCTAACAAAATATGATAGTATTTTCCCGGATTTTAACTTTTATATTTTACAACTGAAGTATCCGGTAGACTAAAAAAAGAAGAAGGAGTGACAAACGCCATGTTATCCAACACAACTGCTTAGAGTGTCGTCCCTTGCGCGGTTCGATTTTTATTAACAACTGGTTCTCCGTCTCCCAACGGAGCGCAATATTGAAACTTATTTATTTGCTAGGAATAAAGTTGCTGCGCCGTATGCATAAGCCCGAAAAGAATAAAACATTTATTATACCCCCAAAACGAAGTTTAGGGGGTATATAGGAGTCACCCGGTGGTTGGTCGGTCGGTCGGTTGGTCGGTCGGTCGGTCGGTCGGTCTGTTGCATTTTCCTTGTCCGGAGCATAACTTGAAAACTACTAGTTGGAATTCAATACAACTTCATACAATGGTCAAGCACATTGAGAGGAAGTGCAGTGCACAAGAACCATAACTCCATCTTGAATAATTACAGAGTTATTGCCCTTTGTTACTTTTCCTTGTCCGGAGTATAACTTGAAAACTGCTGGTTGGAATTCAATACAACTTCATACAATGGTCAAGCACATTGAGAGGAAGTGCAGTGCACAAGAACCATAACTCCATCTTGACTAATTACAGAGTTATTGCCCTTTGTTGCTATTCCTTGTCCGGAGCATAACTTGAAAACTACTGGTTGGAATTCAATACAATTTCATATAATGATGAAGCACA
>JAFMSR010000006.1:15485712-15529048 GCA_022818135.1 Saxidomus purpurata | reverse complement strand
GAGACCTTCTGTAACCACATCCACCAAGGCTAGTAATTGTGCCAAAATTACATAGATTATTGAATGGTTTACTGTACTGTAGCTTACAGGTTGCCCTACTTTCCAATCCAATCCAATTCGCCTTTTTCATTCAAAAAAGCTAATTGTATTCTCCATATTGACTCAATATCTCCAATATGAAAATAATTATTTCACTTATTTTTCCAATATGTAAGACTGTGACATCAATCCTAAATCTCTATATATTTCAATACAAATATTGTCTGTTTATGGGAAAACTGTAAGCCGGTTTTAGGTCCATATTACAAAAATAAAAAAACTGATTGCATCGGTGCGCTAACGCTCCCTCGCAATGAATTTGTTTATTCCTGTAATATAGACCTATAACCTATACATATATATCTTAAACCACTGATTATATCAATAATGACTGGAATGCATTTTTTAGGTTATTGGTTCAGTATCACTTATAGGCTATGTCCCTCTAACAGAGGTATCTTCTTTTTCCAGCTGTGTCATCATGATTTAAAGAAGAGATATATAACTCCGTGTGACACAACAAACCCAAAGTAGTGAACAAATGAGAACTTAATCACTGTTATCTATGCCCCATCCTCAAGTCTTTTATAAATAAGTTTATAACTTAATTGAAATGTAAGCAAAAAAAAGCCATTGTTTTTTTTTTCCATTAAAACTTTTTATACATATTGATGATATTGTACAATGAAACATGCATAGTTAATACCTTGAATTGATAATCTGACATCTGTTTACATACTAGCTTACTCCTCTGTCCATTACTAAAATGTAACATATCTCAATTTACTTCCGGGTATGCTGTTCTAACACACACCCCTTGGGAACCTCCCACCAGAATAGTCAAAGCATAGGAACAGTCTACTACTTGACAGGGGTACACAGGTCACAGCGGCAGTTTATTAAGTTTATTTTTATATTAATTAAATCTACCGTACTTTCAGTTCATTCTGGCAGATTTATGATAAATAAAATTGTTTAGAAACAGGTGACCGATAACGACCTTTGATTCATTATCAATTCAGCTCAGATCTAATATTCTCTCTCTATATATACTATGTTAAAAATAACCTCGCCGTGAATCTACACGCACATGACATGACACAGTGTGATGCATTTTACTATTTACATAAAAGTTGTAAACTTAGGCTTTTAAGAATGTACTGTACCGTTGGGTCCTTTAGATTGTGTGATCAAAAGGTTAGATAATGTTTTTACCTTCCCATAAAATGTACTTTGCAGAGTCTGTGTCCATCTCGATCGGCAGCAATTTAGATTTCTTTTCTGTAACGTTAATGAACAGTGTACAAACAAGAAAATTTAAAAATTCAGAAAAGGTGAAGGCACACACATTGAAGATTTATGATTATAGATTTTTAGACATTCAGATCTATTGTAAATTTGATCGCCCGTGTACTGTACGTTAGTATTTATTTAATACACATTTAAGTGTACATGTATATTCAGAGACCTATTTACCTGGAATTGAAACAAGTGGAGCAGCGATAAACGTTTCTGATGCTGTTGCCCCCGGAATTCCACTGAAAGAAGGCAGCTCTCTCATAAAATCACATATTTGCTGTGACGTTTCCGACATTTCTGGGAGGGCAGGGCCACCCCCAGTCTTGCCTAAGCTGACCCTTTCTGCACTATAATCAGCTTTTGCTTTTTTCATCTTAAAATAAAACGTTTTTTATTGAAAAAATCTGGGAAATTATATTGCTATTGAATTGTTTTTAGAATTTACTGTAGAAGTAGAAAAATAAAAAATAATTGATTGAATTATTTACTGATGTAGATCTATACTTACTTATTTATTCCTTTGATAACATCTATTTATTTATTTTTACTTGTTTATTTATTCATTTATTTAAATTTACTTATTTGTTTACTTATTTATTACCATGTTACGCCACTTTTCCTTTACTTGGCTGACGGATCTCGGACAGGTCCCGACCGCATTTACCGTTTCAGTTATGTCTTTCCAAATTTCATCTGCTTTCCTTTTACTTCCGTTAATATGTTTGGCATTAAGTTCAGAATATTTAATCTCCATCATGTCTCGCAAGACAGTGGTTTCACGAACACTGAATTGTTTAGACCGGAACCGTTTGCTATCCGAAATGCTCGCCATTTTTTTGACAGTCGTCTGACATTTGTACGGGAAAATTACGTCACGATTTTGTTGTATTCTGGGATATTTTGGTAAATTTAACCTTAGGTTAAAATATACCAAATCTGGTTTACTTACCGCGAGGTAAATTGCGTTTATACAAACGTTTAACCAAACTGGTAACTTAACCACGATTTAACCACTGGTTAATTTTAACCATGGTTAATTTAAACCATTGTTTATACAAATGGTTGCAGATGGCGGCGTGTTTCGAATGCCCGAAAATTGTTGAAACTGTATGTACCCTAAATTCAATCAGCGATCATTTTCTAACCTTGTGACTGGTGATGAGACATGGGTGCATTATTTCCAGCCAACCAGAAAGTGCAGTAACAAAATATGGGCCTCCAAACATGCAAGGAGACCTTCCGCAGCTAAAAGAATTATAAGTGTAAAGAAGGTCATGTACGTCGCTTTCTTCAATAGTCGTGGAGAAACTGTTCAGGTTGCGATTCCGCGTGGTAGGACAGTTACTGTCAAAGTGTATTGTGACATCGTACTGAAAAAGCTTGAGAAAAAGTTGAAATAGTGACGCACAGTGCTTGGTTTATCATGTATGACCTTACTGCATAACAATGCTCCGGCTCACAAGTCCTCTATAGTGACACAGTTTTTGAAGCACAAAGGCATGTCTGTTCTACCACACCCTCTCTACTCGCCCGACGTTGCCCCTTGTGACTTCTTTTTATTTCCGAAACTCAAAAAATTCCTCGAGGGTCGCAGATATCACAACAGAAATGCTATCAGCCATTTTCCAGTATCTCCGGACTATACCCAAAAAAGGCTATGAAGGTGCTTTTCAGAATTGGACCAAAATGTTAAAACTTTGCATAAAGGTAAAGGGTGAATACATCGAAGGTATGAAATAAAAAAAAATCTCCTATGCTTGTGTTATTTTGTGTTTTACAGGCAAAGTTGCAATACTTATTGAACGGCCCTCGTACTTGGCTGTCAGCTCGATGATACGACGTGTTTTATGTGCATACATATTTTGTTTGCTTTTGTACACAATGGCTTGGTTAATTTGGAAACTTTTATATAATTCAAGTGCAAAGGAATATTACAATGAACAAAAAGGGGAGTACGCAATAAATGATATTGCAACAGTGTTAGAATTAACAGGTGCATTGTATATTTTATTGTACAAAGGTACTTACACTTACAACCTGTTTTCAAAGAAACATACATTGACCTTGTCGATAAGTAATCTTAAAAAGTCATGTAGATAAAATTGCAACCATAAACTATGTTTATGTTCTCATATGTTCTTAGTATAATGTATTTAGCACTATAGCAAAATTTGTAGTGCTTTTTAAGATGAAATTTAAAAGACATTTCAATAAACACATGTATATTGGTCATTCAATGAACAGCTGTCATCATATAAAAATTGTTTCTCAATATTACACTTATTGCATTTCTTTTAAAACATAATCCAAAAATTTCATATTTTCTTAAAAAATTCAGAAACTCCATTGCTAAAGAGAGTACTGTATTGCGTGCTGATTATATCTTCCCGTTATTGTGTGATTTATTGTCAAAGCAATTCTTGCGAGATCTTGTGTAGAACAACTCCTTTTACAAGCCAACACTTTTAATTATCTTAATGTCTTGTACAAGAAACTTGCTTCGTTGTAAACCCTGCCTTAAGCAGTAATTGTTTGCAAAATCAAAGTGTTAAAATAATAGTTCATCAACTTAAACGTTTTAAATTAATTGTCTGAAGAGAACAATGTATACACGGTAACACTTTCCTTTTAGTTAATGAGAATTGAACTTATAATGGACAAGATATTGAAGTAGTTAATGATTTTAATTATCTCGGTACTGCTTTTAACTATACAGGTAAATTTTTACCAAATCAAGAACACTTGATAGGTAAAGCCCTTAAAGCAATGAATGTATTGTTATGTTAATGGAATGAATTCGATCTGAGTCCTAAAACACTATGTGAGTTATTTGATGCATTTGTTACATCCTTTGAATTATTTGTGTGAAGTTTGGGGTAATTCTAAGTCAAAAGAAATTGAAATGATAATTTAAAGTTTTGTAAAATATTGCTCAAAGTTATGTCAGCTACATGCAATGCTAGTATCTATGGTGAACTTGAAAGATATCCATTATAATTATGTTAATAGGTTTGTAAAAACAATTAAATACTAGTTGAAAATTATAGGAACTGACAATATTGTTTAAAAAACTAGGTAGATTACTGTCATAAAAAGGCAGATAATTAATGTAGATTTAGATAAAAGTGGAAATAAAGAATTTGAAATGTTTCCTTTCTTTTAATTGAAAACTAAATGTGTACAAGCTAGGGTTAGCAAAACATAATCAATTCAAACGCTTAACGCCATAAATATACATTGATTATCAAATGTTTACCGAAATTAATATATCAAATGCAAATTACAATATCCTTTTGACAATAAGAATTAAAATCGTAACGGTTATAAAACTAAATACATGTAATGTATACTGCATTGTAGGCCTCAGTTAAATACTTAACATGTTTTCTTTTTCGAATCCTATGTAGTCCATTAAACGTAAAAAAAAGATTTTCATTTTTGGATGACGATGAGACTTTTCGTCCTTCAATTTCGATGGAGCTGTGTGACATGAATTCCTTCAAAATGCAACGCAGGTCAATATTTGAAAACAAGTGATGTTTTCTACACTAATTTAGATAGTGTTAGAAGCTTAAACCTAAGCATTATCCCAGACTTTTATAAAAATCTGATTGAGTTGTGGCTTCAGGCTAAAACTCTTTCTGATAAAAAAGTCATAACCATAATAATAGTAGTGGTAATAAGAAAAATCATAAAAATAAACCATTTCAATGGATCAGAACGCAAATGATATGGGGCAACCGTCATATAAAACTTAAAGGTAATGCTTGTTCTTTAATAGCTCGATAAATTCTGATATAATTTTCCTGAATGATATTTTAAATACACACGGGGAAATTGATCAAAACATCATTCTCAGAAAATTGACAAATAAAAGAAACTGCGTGATTGGGTTAAATTTGCTTTTTCAAGCGATTCCAAGACATTGGAAAGAAGTGATGAAAAAACAGGATTCCTATAAAACAAAAGTAAAAACATACTTCGAAGGAAAATTGAACGATCATGTTATAGAACCTCTTAACACAAAACGATATATAAAATATTAGTCGAATCAAAATTCACAAAGCCATATGTACTCAAATACTGGTCGGAAAGGTTTAAAGACAAAGTCATCTGGGCATGTCTAACACTTATATAAAGCAATTCCTGATAATAGACATAAACAATTTACATTTAGAGTGATTAACAGAATATTAACAAGTAGAGAGACACGGTACTTATGGAAATATTCCCCTCGCCGTTGTGCTTAAAATGCAATGAAACAGAAGATTATAACCACGTCTTTTATAAACTGTTCAGCAGTAAATACATTCTGGAAAAAAATTCAAAACCGTTTTAATACATGTGGAATTCGTAGAAGTATGCGAAATTTAAGGTTCCTTATCCTAGGGTATAAAATATCAGACCCAGAATATTTTTTTGTAAATATGGTCCTAACAATTATAGGTTTTGGCATTTATAAGTCATATTTCATAAGTGAGAACTGGTCATTAGATTACAACATCTTTAAAGTATTTACAACATAATCTGAAATTATGCATCTTTACTTTAAGTATAAAAAAGTGGACGCAAGATTTTTGAACACACTTCACAAAGATTTGTATAACTGGCATTTTATACACATGTATTAGAAAAACATTATTATAAACAACAGATACATGTATATTGAAAACATTGCATATCAATGAATTTGTTTACCTGTATACTGTATATATGTAAATAATAAATAAAAAAAAATAAAAAAGAAGATATGCGTGACATATGTCAAATAGCCAATTTTCACTAAGTCAAGGAGGTTCATAACTATTCCCTTACAAGGTTAATGTGCACAACGTCATACGTTATTTAACATTTCTGCTAACTCATATTCCTCTAGTTCAAACACTTCAAGAAAAAGATATGCTAGAAACAAAATTCACAGTCCGTCATGCTATTTTAGCAAGTAAAGGCCCATAACTCTGTGTTACTGGGCTTCTATACAAACCAAACCCCACAAGCACAACTCCATATGCTGGTAAACATTCCCGTGAAATTTCATGGCTCTCGTCCAAATACTTGCGAAGATACGAGCGACACAAACTACGGACGGATGAAAGGACGAAGGCAAATTTGTATTAACCCTCCCCAAAGTGGAGACATAAATAGCATCACTCAGTCTTAGCTCATATTCTTTGAATTTGATACATGAATATTTCATACAATAGAGTGTTTTCAAGAAAAGGGCACTTAATCAAATCTGTAGGATTTTATTGCCGTAGAGCTGATACTTACATAAGGCCTTTGTGAGTGGTTGCTCATAATTTATTGAACCACTATTCATTTATACAATATAATTACTGTTTAAAGCTGCTCGCTCTCAGATTTTGGTGAAAAAATAAAGTTCTTCAAACTGTGTGTAGATAACGTATTATAGAACATATGGTCATATGAAAAGGCTCCAGTGTAAATTCCTGTCATGTATATGCCTCAATTAAAAAAAAATACGCTACATACGCTCTGAAAGTGATATATGGAAGATTATTCATGTAAAAATAACAACACACTTACCTCCGAATGCTTTATGAATCAAAGTGCTGTAGGCACTGGATGTGTCGGTTTTACACTATGGTGACCATTTTCCATATATATTACGATCTGAAATGGTAACAAGAGGGCACTAATCATCCCTGCAGACCCGAGTACAATATATACTTTGCACCACAGTCTGAATACGATTGCTTTCGAAATGTGAATACTAGAGTGCATTTACTATATACGTTGATTAATTGGCGGTGGTTAAAGTTTGGCCTTATTATAAACGCCGCCAAATATAATCGTAGCTAAATATAAGCATCGCCATTTATAGAACTAACATTAAGGGAGACCACTCTCTGTTCAATATGTAAAGGCTTATTTGTTATCTGCTATACGTGTCGTTATCAATATTACGATTTATTTACCGAAACAAGCATATTCAATACAATATTTGGTGCCGTGGGTGTATACTATACAATTATAGACTAATGTTGGGGTCAATATATAGTTTTGCGGACCTGTAAAGAGGACGAAGTCCGACGTCAATATCATTTTTTAACATTAGTCTAAAATTATTATATCGCATACCTCATAAAACGTAGTTAAAATATGCGAAGATATAACAGAAATGACGTCTTGAAATCCGCGCAGGTCTACACATTATTTTCCAGGTCTACACAATCATACTTTTGCAGGACCCGGCACGTGATCGCTTTAGGCCAATCAGGATTAAGTTTTTATGATAGGTATACGATATTATACAATTATAGACTAATTTTGAGGTCAATATATAGTTTTGCGGACCTGTTAAAAGTGATATTGACCGAGGACTAATCGTATAGTAAAAATTACACAAAAATATTACAGAAATGACGTCTTGAAATCCGTGCCGGTCTACACATCATTTTCTAGGTCTACACATACGTTTGCAGACCCGGCTAGTGAGCGCTATTGGCCAATCAGAATTAAGTTTTTGTGAAAAGTATACGATATAATAAAATATTATATAGTAATAGTAATTTACTGCAATGTAATATTATAATAATTGCACTTCCTCTAAATGCCCCTATATTTATCTCTTTATCATAATAAAAGTTAAGAAACGGTGATAATAAAAAATGTAGTATTATATTTGAAGTTTGAATAAAATCCGTTTCAGTATTTGCTTTGTACATGGTAAGATCATTCTATATGAACGAGGATAATTAAAACATTGGCAAGGAACAGTTATAGATCTTTGATAGCAAAGCTCCACCGAACATCCTCTAATTTTGTACGCAATTAAAAAAAAAATCCCTTCACGTTTGCAGTTGTACTAAGTAGAAAATATAGGGATATAATTCAAAAGCCAGACTACAGTCTCTCGTTAAAGACACTAGAACAGGAATGTGGGGTATGCACCACAGGGGTCCAGTCAGCCATGCGAATTCACAACGAATTCACAGCAGGGGTCAATTAACATGACTGGTCACTGGTAGACTAGCTTCTGTTTATCATATTCGGCTACTGTATAACTCCCTTACATTATGTACAGATAATGTAGGAAAGGGATGTTAGTTATACATTAATTTTAAGACCTTTATATTAAGATGTTATTATTTTATTTTATCAGTTACCTTTTAGGTATGTAATTTCACGATCATATTAGATTATAAATAAATGAACACCTACAGTTATTATATCAAAATAATTTTCTAATATGACAGAAACATAGACAATTTGTTTAGTTTTAAATGACTGCAGAATAACTGTGATTTCAAAGTTAGATTGATTAATGATTTAAATACTCAGATAATTACTCTTAGAGCAAACCAATTATCACTAAGATTAGATGTTACACTTGATACATATAAGCCATTTAGTTTTGGCTTATTTTACAGTTCGAAGAAGCGTTCAGTTTTTACAAATTTACAAAGAAATAAATGCAGACAGAAGGATTCTTTATAAATTAAAAATGCATTGAGACAACAACACGGGCCTGAATGCATTTTTAATTTATAAAGAACCCTTCTGACTTTTATTTTATTTCTTTGTAAATTAAAAATGCAACTGAACGCTTCTTCTAATTGACTTCTAATTGTAAAATAAGCCAGTATTCTCTCTCATGTTTTTACAGTAACATCTAAGTATTTCATTTTGTTTTAAAAAAATAAAATAATGGGTTTGCTGTTAGAGTAATTACTTGAGTATATAAAACATTGCTCAATTTAACTATGAAATCACAGTTACATGTATTCTGCAGTTATATAATTTTCTTTTATGTTTCAACTTTGACATCTATTTATTTTTTAAACAAAGTGATAATGGGTTTCCTGTACTTGAGCATATAAACATTCTTAATAATTACAGTTATACTGCATTTATTTAAATAAAATATTATCTGTACAAATCAATAAAATTTATGGTCCTACTATTGTATTACATGTCAGATATACAGACACATTGCTGGTCCCAATCAGACAGGATTAAAACTGATAAGGCGCAATAAAACGATTGACATATTTGACCACCTGCGGTTTGGGGGGTCACTTATGAAGGATATTTTAATTGTCTTTAATGCCTTCTATCTAAGTAAGCAGTTTGAAATAAATTCCATTCCAAACTTTACGAGTTAAGCACCGTTCAGAAAAATACATATACATGTAATGTACTATTATTTTTGCAATAACAATCACATTTTTGTCTCACAAAAACATAAAATGATGTCATTTTCTGTCTCTATGGACATGTCATTGCTCAAGATGCTACTTTGAACACTTTTTGAGATATCACAGGATGCTTGTTGTGTGTGCTTTTAATATTTCTGCTGACATTGCAACCATATTTATTTATTTGTCTGACTATTTGAATTAATTTTGTTTAAATATTGAAGGTTTCTAAGTTTTAAAAAGTATGGTGACATTAACAGTAGGACACATTTTTTCAAACAATTTCTTTCAATCTGGATCTTTAACGCTGCCATAACATAAGACAACCTATTAATTGATACACAGCTGTCGTGTAGCTTAACAATGGCGAGATTATTAGCTTGAATAACATTACATATGAAACAAGAACAATCATACACCTGTAGGCTTATAAACATTTAGAAAAAGTTTTTTTTTTGCGTAATCGTAATGTTATTTTATAAAACTTTGCATACGAATCAGATATCATATACATTTTTTATTCTATCATATTTATATAAATATAATACAATTAAGCTTAATGAATGACTTTATAAAGTAGATTCCGGTAATCGAAAACCGATTTTGGTAGATTCCGGTATATTTCGGTAATAATGTCGATTCCGATATTCTGTGTAACCGCGTATTGTACTCTCTTGAATGAATTTGAAAAAAATACAGCATTTGCAATGTAGACTTTAAATATGTATTTAAACGTATTATAGATCTACATGCAAAAGCTTCCATATTGGCAATAACACTGTATCCAGTTCAACAGTTTAATGCGGGGAAAAAATAGCGGAACCTCCGCCCACGGAAGTATATCCTTTCGCGCTTCGCCATTCGTCAATATCCTCAAGCTCCGAAGTGTGGTTAAACAAACACATTCTTTTATTTTCAAATTTCTGTTAATCAATATTTATACAAGATTGTATAACAGACAAATTGCCTACACATTTGTTATTTGCTCAACGAACTATTTCTTTCTACTTCTTTAATATGTAGTATTTTGCCCGTACTATTTTCTTAAATGGTGGGTTATCTTCGAAGGGGGCCTGCTTGGAGCATTAATAAATTAATCTGTTGTCGAGCATATTCTGTGCAGAAACATGAATTCAAATATGACGGAAATAATTCTTTATGATAGATGATTATAAAGAGTTTAGCTTTAATTATTCAGATAGAATGATTCAGCAGCGCTTTCAGCTATATACGAAAATTCTTAAATGTTTTATTCTGACTCTTGAACTATTTTGTGTCGGAATATTTCAGAAAAAGTTAAATTAGTATCAAACATAAGGAAGTCAAAGGGACATACCCTATAACTGAAGTCAGACTCAATAACCCCCAAAACATGAATAACAGATCCATAAGAAATATTATACCTTAAAGAGGCACTCCCTACATCTAGCAGATTATATTCTCGAAACATAGAATATGTGTTTAATGAACGTAAAATGATAGATAAATACAATTTTAAATAAGAACCTATAAAGAAAAATGCCCCATTTTACCACAATTACTCAATATAAAGGCTTTCTGTAATAAATCGCATCGACCCATTAATTGTACAACAACAACTCTACATAGGTTATTGAATGATAAACGGTACTGCAGTTTATTTTAAACCGCTGATTTTATCGATAATGAGTAGGAATGCATAGCTGAAACTTTTAAGTTAAGTTATAATACTTTTCAAGATACTATTGTTTATGTTTTGGAGGTTATTTAGTCTGATATCAGTTATAGGGTATGTTCCTTTAACCTATAAGTCCTAAAGGACACTTAAAAATGACATGTGTATGCCTGTATGTATACTTTTACATATAGCCTTGTTGCATTTCTGTCGGACAGTTTTAAATAAGAAGAGGATAATGGCAAATACAATGTGCTTAATACCAAATGATGCATTACAAATGAGAAGTGCAAGCATATATGTATGAATATGCAGATAGCCTTGATGTATTTCTGTTGGACATTTTTAAATGACAAGTGTATAGTGGTAAATGCTAAGTTCTAATACAATGTACACAATGATGAATTTTAAATGAGAAGTGAAGGAAGGCATGCATGGATGAATATACAGATGGCATTATTGCAATTTATTTTGGACGATTTTAAATTACATGCGTTGGGTGAAAACCTTATATATTCGAAAAAATCTAAAGCCAAATACGTCTATCATTTCTTCTAAAGCCAATAAATATATCACTACAGTTGCAAGCAACCTCAAGGCATAGTTATTGATAAAAATAATTGTAAAAAAGTCATCTTTTGTCTATAAGTTTGACATAAACGATACAATTCTAGCGCAGAGAATATGCTATGGCCCATTCTAAATGAAAAAAAGATCACTACCATTCTTTGTGCACAACAACTGATTCCCTATAAGTGAATGCTCTTTCCGTTGGAGATAGACGGTGTCGAGGTAGAAATTTGCAAACAAAAGTTTCGAAAAAATGAATATAGGAACTATAGAAGCTGCACGATCATGGTGCATATTTATTTTGTCAGTGATTTTTTTTTCATTTTTTCTGCCGAAATACATTTTTAGGTACTTTACTGTTGGGTAAAGGTTTAATGTAGCGACGTGGTTGGTGTTTGTTTGCCTGGGTTCAGATCCTTACAGGGAAATACTATTGTATTGTGTTTGAAATACTGCTGCAGAAAAACGAGTGAATGTCTTTGTACGTCCTATGATGTGCAACGTATATCTTTGACTGTTTACAACATGCAATTAAGTGAAAGTACTACGAAAAGACCACCCAGGTCAATCTAAAGAAAACTACTCAAAAATAAACTCGTTTTTCTGCAGCAATATTTTAAACAGGGAATTACTCCATTGCTATTGTAAAGTTTAAGAAGCCGGTTTCAAACTGTATTTCCCTGTTACAATTCAAGATTTAAAAGAAAATTTGATTGGGTCTTAGTAATGGACCTTTCAAAAAGGTGACGATTAGTACTGTTTAGTCATAAACCTGAGGCATTTTAACATTGTATTGGGACCGGTGTTGGTTTTAAGTGGACGACCTTGTCACACTTTATATACTTTATTCTTATTCATTTTATACACTATGTAGTTTCAGATCACCAAGGGAATACACTTGCTCTTAAACGAGCACCAGAACACACCGTGAAGAAATGCATACAAGATAAGAATGGCTATATCGAATGCCAAAACTTCGAACCAGGTATAAATATCAATTTCAAATTTGATTATTACATGTAATGAATGATACATGAAACGCACAGGAATCGAGATAAGCGAGGAATATTTATTAACTGATCATAATTGAAAACCTTTTTATTGAAGAATCTTAATCAATTTGCCTTTTAGTTGTAATTCGTTAACTTTACAAGAACAGCAAACACCCTGAAAAAGGGGTATAACGATTTTATGCAATATGCAAATTGGGACAAGGGACTTTGTTATCTGATCTTTTTTTCAAATGATTGTCTATTTTGTTTTCCTTATTAATTTGTCAATAGAAACGATGGACGTGACAAGCTTTTGGCCACCTGGGCCGTATATAATGCCAATGACACGTTATGGATGTCCGGAAACGTCGATGCATGGCTGGCGGGAAGGATACATTAAAGTAACTTGGCAGGAACCGCATAAAGTACATGTACAATCCATAACACCTGGCGTCAATTTCACTGAATCAGACGTTGTGGATGTAACAAAGGGGCAATTCTTTAGTGCCTCTAAAAAGCATAATATATTTTTTCCGGCAACACCAAATACAATGAAACTTCAATTTTGCCACAAACACCGAAGCAATGCATCTGTAGATATTGGTTCCTGGCCGGATGAAAACTTTAGCATCTTTGGAACAAGAAACAGCTGTCCACTTGGTAAGTTTCATTGAATTTCCAAAACAAAAATGGCGTTAAAAACTTCCAGAGCACAGTGTGAAATACTGAAAAGTAGCGATGTTTCGCAATAATTAGCAGTTTTACAGTTACTCAAATGCACGCATTTTAAGTGGTCTGTACAATGTAATAGGTTATGTACCATTATAGCAGGTAAATCACATAGGCATAAATTCATAAAGTAAATAGCCAGGTGTTAAAAGTTTTATTCAGTGTATGAAATAAAAGGCGAAATGTGCACTAACGGTCACCATAAACCATAATGACTAAAACAGTTAAAATACATAGAATCGGGCCGCATGTCTAGGCTGTAGTGCCGTTATTTGCTATCAGGTCCCTATCCGGTTTTACATACATACATGTATAGCATAACACGCATAAGATAATTAATCTTATCTAATTAATATAATTACAAAAATCATTTACCTTTAAAGCTGCTCGCTCTCAGTTACCGTTGAAATTTTATTTTTTTTAAATTGACATAATTATGCATTAATAAAAAACTAAAGGCTAGAATCAAATTTTAAGCAAAAATCTAGGTAGTAATTTGCAGAAATCGATTGAATATATCGGTTACACGGCACCGCTACACTATATATTTATATTGAAATTTCAAAAGCGTTTGCAACGCTTTTGAATTTGGTAGCGTATATTTTTTAATTTAGAGATATACGTGGCAGGAATTTATACTGGAGCCTTTTTATATGACTATATGTTCTTAAATACGTTATTTACATACAGTTTGAAGAACTTTATTTTTTTACCAAATTCTGAGAGCGAGCAGCTTTAAAAATAACTTGTCAGTCACTAGATTCACCATTCCCTTGAGGTTATACGCTAAACAGTGTGAGTGTCAAAATTTAAAATAAACATAAATGGACTGACTTGCTCGGCATTGAGCACATGACTTCAAAGGAATTATATTTTTGTAATTTTGAAAGTCTATCATTTTATTACAATGCTTTTTTAATATAGCAAGTGGACAACACGTGTCTGATTAAGTAGATTCTATTTGAAATACTTAGTACGTTATATTTTTCTTTCATTGAAGAATAAATATGTTACATGAAACACACATACGATTGTTGATAATAAAGAAAATCTAATAACAATACAAGATGTTTGTACCCCCACCCCCTTAATAAATAATGTGCTCAATGAACGTTAAATTATAAAACATTACAGATTACCGAAACATGTCAAATTTGGGCACAAATAACCAACATCGGTTAAAGTTATGAAACATTGTACTTGCAAATATTGTTTTATTTATGTTTTCGAAGTTATCTAATGTGAGACCAGCTTTAAAGAGTTCATTTTCATATAACTGCTGTTTTGAGAATTTCGTAGTTTGTGATGTCATTAGATTGTTCTAATATTCAAGGTGACTACACAATCAATAATGAAATGATTAAATTATGTTTGCCCAGGCGAAAAGACTAATTTACTCCCTGAAACTGGTGTCAAATTAGACAACGTCAAAAGTGTAAATATTTGAATGTTTCCAAGTATTTTTACTTTATGTAAAAGCAAAAGCTATACATTAAGTCTGAATCGGTAAATTCAGTGGTTCAAAATATGTTGCAGTACCGTAAAATATTCAATATTCTATGTTAAAGTAATGTTGTACAATTAATGAGTGGATAACTTCAGAAGATCTCTATGTTGATCTTTTGTGCTATAATGGGGCATTTTTCAAAATATACTGTGCTTCGAAATTGTATTCATCCAATGTTTGACGTTCATTGAACACATTATTTATGTCTGGAGAGTATATAGGTAATGTTTCTTTAAGGTTTACCATTTTGTACATATTTAAGTCAGTAATTGGTGAAAAAATGAATTATTTTAATGCACATGTACGCTTTTAGGAAGGTCAAAATATTGGTACATAACTGAGGTCACAGAAAACTCTTAACTTTACCTCACTAATGGGGCATTTTTCAAAATATACTGTGCTTCGAAATTGTATTCATCTAATGTTTGACGTTCATTGAACACATTATTTATGTCTGGAGAGTATATAGGTAATGTTTCTTTAAGGTTTACCATTTTGTACATATTTAAGTCAGTAATTGGTGAAAAAATGAATTATTTTAATGCACATGTACGCTTTTAGGAAGGTCAAAATATTGGTACATAACTGAAGTCACAGAAAACTCTTAACTTTACCTCACGATGTATAAAGCTGTTCAAGAAAATACTTTTCGTTCGGGGAAGGTTATCTGTTAAAGGGTCACTCCCGGCATCTAACATTTATTTTGTAGTTTATAACCAGCATCATAATATGTTATTTTAGGTCAATAGTGTTTCTTTCAAAACTTTCTTTGAATATTGAATGCCCTAATAAAAATATAAAAAATATTTTGATTGGAAATCAATGCTTACCTATTGGTGGTGGTTTAAATGAGTTGTCATCAATTAACTGATTCTGTTTGATAGTTTACTGTAATCTGATAAATTGTTAACTTCCTAGTTGTTAATTCAAAAGTTTCTATTAAACGGGATTGCGCTGGTGCTGCTGCATGCATAATAGTAAACATGATCTGCTTGCAACTTACAGGTTTTGAGAAGGATTATTCAAACATAACACTTCCAAATATGTCCCGATGGGAATCTAATGGATTCTTACCTGATTTTGAAATTGTTAAAGACGGTGTGGAAGGTAAACATTTCTGTAGTGTTTTATGTTGCTCATTATTAGAGTGTTAAAATTACATTTGTAATATATGTTAACATACATGATTGCTGATTTACTTTAACGTATATCTTATTTAGCTTTCATAAAATAAAATGACGCTTGATACCGTTTAACATAGTCAAGAAGGGCATTTCTTAGTGGTTAGGCACATAGGAGCTCGAGGTTGGGATTATGCTTTTTCCAGCTTTGTTTTGTCTTTTTACATTTATTTAAGAACCAAGCTAACAAAATATGATAGTATTTTCCCCGGATTTTAACTTTTATATTTTACAACTGAAGTATCCGGTAGACTAAAAAAAGAAGAAGGAGTGACAAACGCCATGTTATCCAACACAACTGCTTAGAGTGTCGTCCCTTGCGCGCGGTTCGATTTTTATTAACAACTGGTTCTCCGTCTCCCAACGGAGCGCAATATTGAAACTTATTTATTTGCTAGGAATAAAGTTGCTGCGCCGTATGCATAAGCCCGAAAAGAATAAAACATTTATTTTGATTTGTTATGTCCTTCACTATCCCCCGCCAAGGCGGAGCGGATATGGTAATGGGCTCCAACCGTCCATGTGTCTCGTTTTTGTCCGGAGCTTAACTATGAATATAGTCAAGGGAATTTATTTAAACTTTACACACTGACAGAGAAAATTGAAAGAAAGTGCAGTGTATAAGGACCTTAACTCTAGCTTGCCCTATTTTTGGAATTATCTCCCTTTATTGAATTTTTTGTAAGGCCCATATCTCCTTAAGTTCTGAACCGAATTAATTCAAATTGCATACGTTTACAGATGACAATAATACAAAGTGCAGTATCTAAGAACCATAACTGTACCTTCCTCCGTTTTTAAGTTATCTTCCCTTTTTGATTTTTTTCTTTTTTGCCGGAACATAACTCCGAGAGTAATCAAGGGAGTTTTGTTTTACCTGACTGCAATTCCCAGTCAGTTTTGTTCAAATATTACGTTTATTTAGCCGAAAATTGTGTAAAATTCAAGTAGCAAAAGACATGTATACGAGCGTACAGACCAGACATGCGTTTCTAGCGTAATTTGGTGTTTGAATCACTTTGCATTGTGGTTTCATTATTTCGTGTTACAACATTGTTGGAGAAAGAATAGAAGATTTTGTGAAAAAAGTACTCCAGAGGTGTGAAAGAAAGTTACTTATTTAAAAAACGACAAAGTATCTAATGTATAAATCAATATAACCGTTGACTTATTGAAAAACTAAGTCTTACTCCACAAATTCTTATTTCACTTTTTTTGCATAAATAAGCGTAACATCCGATCACAAGTACGGCGTTTATTGGCAAACTATCCGAAAGTTGCACTCCTTTGATTTAATAACGCCATGGGCGTTCGAACAAATGGGAACTGTAAGTCCTGTTTTTATTGGTCAGTTTAAATACACCAATTAGCGGTTATCTTTGGTCTACGACTTTCGCTTTGAATGCGACGAAGACATGACTGTTTTTGTTTTTTTAGAGATGTTTACAGTTTTAGGTTGTTTTATAGTAAAGTCCTATCTACTGGCCATTTGTATTCTTTCGCTGTTTTTTCAATATTTTATTGGGTAACATGGGTAAGCAATACATTTTTACAACTTTACTCCTGCCTCTATGTATAGCTTCTGGAAACTTTACTTGACTTTTTCCGAACGTTGTGAATAATTGATAATATAGGATGCTGTTCCAATACTGCTTCTGGATTTATTTGGATTATATTTTAGAAAAGTTGCAAATAATGATGTGCATCCGAAGAAAAAGCTCTGACAATTCCTCGTTCGATTGGTTCTCTTCCACAGAAGAAAGGAACCACTCAGACACAAGCCTTTATCGTAATTGGACATCCTTTTTCTTAGTAAAGGTAAACTGATGAAAGACTTTCTGTATATAAGTTTATCTGAGAGCATAAGAATGAATTAAGGGAAGTCACTGGTGAGGTTTTGGATATTTGCACTTCCGGAAATTTACATTTGTTATATTTCAAATATTATGATTTAACTGTAAAAAAAAAAATTATGCAGTAGTAAACTTAGGCACAATAATAATATTTCAGTGCAAAAATAATTGAACAATTTTGAGAAAAAAAGTTTGACCTCACATTTTGTGACTAAATTGACAAATTTTGCAATATGCCAAAATGGGGGTAGGGGTACAAAAATATTAATTTCTCAAAAACTGTATTTACTTAATTCAAACAATATTACAAGGCGAGTTGTTAGGATATAAAAATACAGTAATAACAAGTTCCTGTTATAGTTCTTTCTCACAGACCTATGCCGTCATATATCAAAGCTCGTCGCAATCTAAAAAAACATTTTTTATCGTTTTTTATTGAATTTCTTTCTTATAATTATGCGCATTGGCCCCCATTTTTTTATTTTTGCATTCTAAAACAAATGTTTTTATCAAACTGTAGGCAAAGTATCTCAAAAACCTTGTTATTCCTTTATCATGAAAATATTAGTTTATCAAAAGTTGAAAAAAAAAGAATTTTAGTAAAGTGGGTGGGGTTATGATAAGGGGAGTAATACTTATTCGGATGGTGATAAAAATACCACTATCCATAATTGTCATCCTAAAGTATGACATATTACATTGAAAAGATTTAAAATTGATACGTATTCTGAAAAACACACGACATACATAAAAGGTTAAAGTACCAAAATTCTAGCTAACCTTGATCTGATAGTGTATCACTAAAGATTAATATTGCAAAAAAATTAAGTCATTGACCCATCATTATTTTTCCAGAAATTCACTAGCAAATATGTTAGTCTCTATTAAGAACAGGGTCAATAAAATTTCTTGTTATTTTGATTTTCAGCAGTGACCCCCTTAAACAGACGTAAGATTGTTGATACATATGAATGGTTCTGTGTAACAGTTTCAGTTTGAGTGAAGTCAATATAGTGAAAATATCTTTTGACTTTCCAACTCAAAACTCAAGAATCCACTCGGTATAAGTTACTTTCATTTAATTATGTTTTCGAGTGTCTTATTTGTCCGAAATGCAGTATAGCAATTTCGAAGAATAATGTAACTACCAATAAAACTGTATTTTTCTTTGTCTCTCAGAACGAAGATTCATCATGTCCAACTTTTCAAAGCACTGTGATGTTCGAAGAAAGAATGTACATCGAGCAGCAAATGAATATGTATACTCAAATGTTGCAACTGTTTGGCTCTTTGTGTTTCTATGAGCTAAATTTAGGTGAGTCTAGCTCCTGATTCATTCTTTAGAACCACTTCCCTTCGTGGGTCATCATCGGCCGTATTCTGTGAAAACATTGCCTTTTGTTGGGAATCATGTACCGTATTCTGTGAAACCATTTTTCTTCGTCGGGCATCATCTGCTATATTATATGAAACATTTCATTTCGTGTGGCAACATCTGTCAGTGATTTCGTGGCTGGATTGATCTAAGCGAAAACCTGCTCGACGTTACCTTTTTCTAAAACAGTTGAAATCCAAGAAATCAAGTACCCGTGCAATTGCAATCTATAAAAACAATCAACAAAATCTAATGTCTACTAATTGACATGTATTTCATTATAAAAAATGTGAATGCAAAATATTGTCTCTGTAAATACAATTTAACAATGCCTTTGAATTCCGATATAACTATAACATAATAAAGCGTAACAAATGCCTTTGACTTCCGATATAACTATAAAATAATAAAGCGTAACAAGCGCTTTTGAATTCCGATATAACTATAAAATAATAAAGCGTAACACGCGCCTTTGAATTCCGATATAACTATAAAATAATAAAGCGTAACAAATGCCTTTGAATTCCGATATAACTATAAAATAACAAAGCGTAACAAGCGCTTTTGAATTCCGATATAAAGCGTAACAAGCGCCTTTGAATTCCGATATAACTATAAAATAATAAAGCGTAGCAAATGCTTTTAAATATCGATATAACCATATTTCGTAGCGTTGCCGTGAAATGAAACCAAACCGACAGTTTCAATGGAACTTTGCAAATTTCTGACAAAATTGTAACTTTTGTTGTTGATTCTTGCATTTACTTTTACATTTTATATTTGAATATATAATTTGGAGAATTTTTTTTTTTCACCTGCAACGGTTTCGAAATTGTTGTGAATATGTAACAGATCTGTGTAAAGTATGGGTATGTCGATGAGGATGGGAGATAGGCATACAATTAGCATCAATGTACCTCAGTTAGATGGCTTACCACGGAAAACGAATAATGTCCTTCTAGTAATGTACATACAAATACAAGAACGTGATCATTTGAGACCGTTTCAAAATTGCATTTACTTGTTTATTCAGTCGTAACTAGTATGTCTTTCTTTTATCGTTACATCACAATGATGATGCATATAGTAGTCAACATGCAACATCCGTTAGACATAATATTTGCAGTTACTATTTCAGACGAAGGGAACTGGTTGTTTGAAAGGAGAAGAAAACACGGTAAGCTTGATATTTGTTCAGTTCAAATTAAATTAACAAATAAATAAATACGTTTGAAATTTTGTATGCTTTAATTATTCAGGAATAGGATTTCATTTATTTATCAAACTCGGAGCTACTTAGATTTCATGAATAATTTTTTAACCATGCACAAAATATAATATTTGATTTTTAGGAACCAAAGTAAAATAATGAAAACCAAAACGTTCCGTTTTTAAAGCTGCTCGCTCTCAGTTGCCGTTGAAAAATAAAAAATTTCAAAAATGACTACAGATGCATAAATATAAAACTCAAGGCAAGAATCAACAAAAGAAGTAAAAATCTAGGAAGGAATTTGCAAAAAGCGATTTAAAATGCTGGGTTTACGTCATATCTTTATATTGAAATTTCAATTTATTATTTGGTAGCGTATTATTTCAAATTTACAGAAAAACTTTACAAGAATTTATACTGGAACCCTTTTTATATGACTATATGTTCTAAAGTATGTTATTTTCATACAGTTTGAAGGACTTTATTTTTTTACCAAAATCTGAGAGCGAGCAGCTTTAACGGGAATACTTAAATCCATACACTTTGGACATTTTGATAGTGTTCTTTTTCTTGAAAAACCAAGTCTGCCATTTTAGAATAAACAAATTAGAGAAGAAAAACATGAAAGGACATATATTTCACTACTTTCAGCCTATAGTGTGAATATTGTCAGTATAACAGAAGGGGATTTAACTGAGACAGGGGAAGAAGATGAACCGTTCTTTGGCTTTATTTTTCCAGGTATTTGTCTTTGATGCACTTTCCGTTCACGCAATAACCGCCATACTTTTCTTTACTCGGTCTCAGATTTTAGTGAAGAAATATCAAGTTTCTGAAAATAACATATTTTAGATCGAATAGTCGTTTGTTGTTGATTCTTGCTCATATGGCAGAATTAGAACCATCGCCACAGCGCACTCACGGCTAAAATCATATAGAACATAGAAGGACACTTTCACCTTCTTTAAAACTGTGAAAACACTATAAAAGATAATTTAGCTGTGCAAACGGTTTTGAAAAGTTAAATATCTTGACTTTACAAATATATTAACGACTTTAAAATATTTTGAAAATGAATTAGTCTGTTTGGGTGTTTTTGCAAGTAACTTGTATTTTATATGAAATAAAGAACAAACGCGCGAAGATGATCATTTTCTAAGTCAAATATCCAGTCACAGAAATAAGTTTTTGTACCTGAGCAAACGGATTCATAAAGCACAATAATTAAGCTTTTAATATATATATATATTATACATATACTAAAACAATTAGATAGTCTGTTTTCGAATTGTTTTCATTTATTACACAATCTTACGAATGAATGCACATAGCAGACGAATTTAATTATAGGCTGCAACGATTCAGCTGACAACCGATTCGATTCGATTTCGATTATTTTTTTCCGATACCGATTTTTTCGATTCGATTTTTTACATGAATATGTCACAACAATTTCAGCATTTTCAGTCCTGAAGGCGAAATGTTTTCACACTTTAAACATACTTTTTTTCGGGGGTCTTTTATTTCACCGGCAGGGGTGTGGAAATCCTTTATTTTTTCACTTGTCCACGGACGAGTGAGATGTAAAAATTCACTTGTCCGAGGTCAAAATTCACTTGTCCAGATTTCAACATTAAAATCAAATTAAGTGAAACAAACAAGGACCAGGTTAAGATTTTGATTTTTATAACATCTGAAGTTGGCATACAGTTTAGGTCTAGATGATTCTGCAAAACTCGGAGACAAATATCGTGACTTCCGAGTGAGCTTTGGAGTGCCTGAAGTGACTTGGAGTACGGAGAAATATCACGGCACTGCGCGGGATTAAAATCGCGGCACTTTTAGTGGTTTTACACGTAAATTAACGGGTGTACGGGAAATAAAAATCAGATTAATTATATTCAGTAGAAATGTGCCCACACGTGAATTTTTCTTGTGTTGTATGCATATTAAATTCAAAAAGATATGGTGACCGGCGTACATTTGTAAAGCGTGTTCAATATATTTTATCACCAAAAATAAAACTTACTCGTAACATTATTTATTCCAAACTTTATAATCCAAAATTATCCGACTATTGTCTAGAGCTACTTTTACATGTCTCGAACTGTCAAATATCTCGGTCTTTTTGATGTCACATGCTTCACGACGATCAAAGAACACTCACATGTACAATGCAGCGTCGGCGATTGTTCTTTGATCTCGTGACACCTGCAGCTTTATCTTTTATGATAGAGGAGGTTGCAGTTAAAATAATTTATTCGGCAAATGTTATTCATTAAAATAAATATTACTGGAAAACGTTGACTTTGACAGTTGCTGAAACAATAAATGACAAAAACACGGACACGCTGGAACGCCGCGTTTTGTTTTAAATGAAGAGCAGTTTTTTAATGTTAATTGATAAATATTTGTTTGCATTCACAAATTGACAAACATTACTCAGTCAGTGGTGTCACATAGCTTGGATTTGCAAACAGTTTTGCGTCATCCTTTACGACAGGCTATATTTTTCACACCTACCGCTGGTGACAAATGCTTAAAGGGACCAATTACAGCTTACTTTAAACGGAAAAAAATATTGCAAGTCAACACAGGGCGGGTGATCACGTGACATTTGTTGTGATAGGATTGGGTGGAAATACATGGCGTCCGCCACAAATTTGCAGGTATTTTCCTTGTTTTCTTCTTCAGTAGATGTTCAGTGAGCAAATCATATTGCCCATGTCCTAGCCATCATTTTTCCGCATCCGACGATGTATGATGCGATATTGTAGCTGCTGTAGATTTCATGATTACCCTGCAACAAATTTCGAATCGGTGAAAATTTCGTCCCAAAACGGCGATAGGAAAGGTAGCCAAAATGAGAAAAACTTACTTTGGACGACTTTAGAACGATTAAATATACGATATAAACATTGCAAATAGTACTCATATAATTAATGATCATTGTTGTACACGTGCCACGAGCGAAAACATCATTCTGCCACTACACAGAAGCAGAACATCTGGTCGGTAGGATGGGTAGTTAATTATTTTTGGATAGGATTGGTGATCGAATTTTATTTTTAATCGTCACCTTCATTATATCATTCAAAGTTAAACATGATTTATACATATATATGTCTTTGATAATAATCAAATTGTTCAGATCATATAAATTTATTTTATTGCACCTATACATGTGAAAGAATTTGCAAGAAACACATGTTATGCATTTTTTCAGAGATGGTATTTTCGGGTGTTTGTCCTCACTGCGGAGCGGTCCTTAAATCAAGATGGGGATATAGAAAACATACGTAAGCCCATGAACACAAAGCGCCGTATAAATGTTGTGGAATGAGCTTTTGTGAGCGGGAAAAGCTTATTATGCACAGGTAGGTATATAGATATGAATACATGCAAATGTAAAGATGTCGTATAAAAACATATATCTCTTTTTCGAACATCGGTTCAACATAAGGACTATTGCATAAAAGTTCTAACTTTGATCCTTGATCCAATTGAATAGGAATGCAAAACGGTTTCGAAGAATCAAACATATTTGTTGATTCTTGTAAAACTCAATGTTATTGGTTCTGTTTTGTATATTTTCGGACAATGTATCCTATTATCATCGTGTATTTGTTTTCAGTTAAAGGTGCAGAAAACACGGCGCGGAAAAGTAGAAATGCTGCATCATTTGTGGGAAGAAGTTTTCGTCTGCATAAGAAGTGAAACAGCATGTTTCTTTAATACATGAGCCGGCAAAATTCCAATGCGAAATATGTCAACAACAATTCAAAAGAAAAGACATATTTTAGGAGCATACCAGCAAGCATACTGGAAACAAGAGAAATGTTTGCAAATCATGTGCAAAGGAGTATGCATACTCTAGTGGACTCGCCAGACACAATATTTAAATCACTAATGATACGACCGTGTGTTTGATTAAAGCTTTTGTTTTGTTTCAATCGTGATATGAACCACCCCATGAGAAAACCAACAGCCAGCATTAGCGACCAGCATGAATCCAGTATGATCAGGCTCCATACTGTTTGCTTCCAGTCTGCATACTTGAGTTAATAGTGAACAGTATGGAGCCTGATCAGACTTTATGGATGTGCAGACTGATATGGATCCATGCTGGTCACAAATACACTATGTTGGGTTTCTCTCGGGGCGGCTCTTATATCCTACTCAGGAAGAGTGAATCATGTTATATCGCAATACATTGTACATTTCAGCATACGCATGTGATTGTGAAGTAATTCAGCTCTCTGAATATGGAACAAATATACATGTAGATGAAAAGAAAAAACTAAATAAAAGAATATGCGAGCCGCCCCGAGAGAAACCCAACATAGTGTATTTGTGACCAGCATGGATCCATATCAGTCTGCACATCCATAAAGTCTGATCAGGCTCCATACTGTTCACTAATAATTCAAGTAATCTATAAATATGCAGACTGGAAGCAAACAGTATGGAGCCTGATCAGACTGGATTCATGCTGGTCGCTAATGCTGGCTGTTGGTTTTCTCATGGGGTGGTTCATATCACGACTGCAACAAAACAAAAGCTTTAATCAAACACACGGTCGTATCATTAGTGATTTAAATATTGTGTCTGGCGAGTCCACTAGAGTATGCATACTCCTTTGCACATGCTTTGCAAACATTTCTCTTGTTTCCAGTATGCTTGCTGGTATGTTCCTAAAATATGTCTCTTCTTTTGAATTGTTGTTGACATATTTCGCATTGGAATTTTGCCGGCTCATGTATGAAAGAAACATGCTGTTTCACTTCTTATGCAGACGAAAACTTCTTCCCACAAATGATACAGCATTTCTACCTTTCCTCGCCGTGTTTAATGCACCTTTAACTGAAAAAAAATACACGATGATAATAGGATACATTGTCCGAAAATATACAAAACAGAACCAATAACATTGAGTTTTACATTAGAATCAACAAATATGTTTGATTCTTCGAAACCGTTTTGCATTCCTATTCAAATGGATATATGTTTTTATACGACATCTTTACATTTGCATGTATTCATATCTATATACCTACCTGTGCATAATAAGCTTTTCCCGCTCACAAAAGCTCATTCCACAACATTTATACGGCGCTTTGTGTTCATGGGCTTGTGTATGTTTTCTATATCCCCATCTTGATTTAAGGACCGGTCCGCAGTGAGGACAAACACCCGAAAATACCATCTCTGAAAAAATGCATAACATGTGTTTCTTGCAAATTCTTTCACATGTATAGGTGCAATAAAATAAATTTATATGATCTGAACAATTTGATTATTATCAAAGACATATATATGTATAAATCATGTTTAACTTTGAATGATATAATGAAGGTGACGATTAAAAATAAAATTCGATCACCAATCCTATCCAAAAATAATTAACTACCCATCCTACCGACCAGATGTTCTGCTTCTGTGTAGTGGCAGAATGATGTTTTCGCTCGTGGCACGTGTACAACAATGATCATTAATTATATGAGTACTATTTGCAATGTTTATATCGTATATTTAATCGTTCTAAAGTCGTCCAAAGTAAGTTTTTCTCATTTTGGCTACCTTTCCTATCGCCGTTTTGGGACGAAATTTTCACCGATTCGAAATTTGTTGCAGGGTAATCATGAAATCTACAGCAGCTACAATATCGCATCATAAATCGTCGGATGCGGAAAAATGATGGCTAGGACATGGGCAATATGATTTGCTCACTGAACATCTACTGAAGAAGAAAACAAGGAAAATACCTGCAAATTTGTGGCGGCCGCCATGTATTTCCACCCAATCCTAGCACAACAAATGTCACGTGATCACCCGCCCTGTCAACATAAAGGTGATAAATATTTTAGGTTCTGATACGAAATAATTCAATTCTTTTTGAAACAATAAAAAACATAACGCCGTGATAGTATACAATAGTGGCGATTCTCAACGAAAATACGTCCGATTCGATCTGTGTAATTCAATGGATCTTAATTCAACAGGTCGCTTTTACAGGTGTATTAATGTTGGTTTTCACAAAACTGCAAACTAATCGGGCGTTTCCCGGCAGAATAACTTGGGACTGTCTTACATTATTCATTTCATTTTTCTAGAATTTTGACTTGTCCGCGGACAACTTGGGTAGAAAAACCCACTTGTCCGCCGGCAAAAAAAAACCCGTGTCGGACAAGTCGGACGTAGGAATTCCGCACCCCTGACCGGTACAATTTATAAGCAACAGGGGAAGTGACTTCGTCATGACTAAGCGTGGCTAAAGGCCGGGATTCCGGTACTAAATTACGGTTAGGCGAACTGGGACTAAAAAACGAATCGAATCGAAAATGTCCGGGATTGAATCGCGAATCGGATCGTGGGCACGGTAGTCGAATTCCGATGAATCGCATCGAATCGTTGCACCTCTAGAATTTATGCGTATATATTTTGGTATGTTAATGTATGTCGGAAATATAATATGTTATGTAAAATACAAAATATAAGATTAAATGCACACTGACTATTTAAGCATGGAAACGAAGAACACATTACGCGAATTATAATGAAATTAAACATAGAAATACTAAAAAGGCGGCGTGCGACGATCAATCTCAAATATGTAAAGAAAATATGTTTTCACGGTTTATAAAGCATTATTACCTTGCATGCGTCATCATAATCTTGATAATTGGTAATTGGCATACAACTTGAACTAGGTGTGTCAGAAAATTAAATTATATTACTGTTTTCTTACTAAGCATTTAGCTTAACCAGTCATTGTCATTGTAAACTTGAAGATTGTTATTTGTTGTAATCGCTTTTGAAATATTACTGAAACACTGACAAGTGCAGGCGCGTAGGAAGGGTATGGCATATGTGGATTCACTAAATGGACGAGGGGTCTGGGCGCCTTCTTGGACCTCAGCAGGTCTAGGACAGAGCCTTGAAATGGGACCCTGGGGGCGAAGCCCCCGGCAAAAATATGATTTTGGGGAACTTAAGAAAAATTTAAAGCTGTTAAAGTACTATATGCTTTATGCCTAGGACCCCAGTGGGTCGATGATAGGGGACAGGGGTTTAAGTCCCACGCCGAAAAAATGGTTTTGGGGAATTTAAACAAGACTTTAAAGCTATTTTAAGTACTACACATGTATATGCAATCTTTGAAAAAAGAAAAGCATACTTTGCCAACTTTTATGAAGAAGATTTTACTTAGAGCAATCCCAACAGCTAGATGAAGTTCATTTATGTCTGCTCTCAGTGTCTTTCTGCAATTTGACATACGTCAGATAGTTGCCTCCATTTGTTAATCTATCGAGAGCTCAACTATACCCAGAAAATATACGATAGATAATTGAATCTAATGTTAAGCTAGAATGTAAATTAATCTAGATATGGGACAAATTATCGCTCCAGTCTAGATAAAACGATTTTAAACAATAAAATTAATGTCAAAAAACATTTATCTCTGAAAATAATGTGGATTCACCTGCGTACCTGCGTATAGGTAGCTACGCGCCTGTCAAGTGTTAGTAAGATTTCTCAGGTGTCAGTTTTTACTATGCATATGAGAAAGACTTAAATATACATGTAAAGATCACAGTTTTAATATTCCTATACAGCCAAAGACAAACCGAATTAAATTTCAAAATTTTGTTCAAAACAGATCTTCAAATTTAATGCATTTATAAATATGTTACGGTCACTTTCTAAATTACATAGAATTAACAAATGCATTGACACTTTTACGAGGTGCTGAACATTGCCCCAGGCCCCGCTTAAATAATATATATTGACCGAGATGTCACTGCAAAACAATCCTAAAGCGTGCTAACTTAGTATGATTTAGACCCGTATTGCACCACACCCTCGGGGTGTTAATGTAATCCGTGTTAATTGCATTGTATTGATATGCTGTACTCCAAATTAAAATTTGAAAAGCCGGGAAGTTAAACAGACTGAAATGTTGCCCTTTTTAAGACTAAAAAAGTAATATATCTAGTTTTGATATTTTACATCTTGAAACTTTTATGAAGAATAAATGGTCATGTACTTATTTACAAATCAAGCAAATTATATTTAAAGAGCTAAACATTAAAGTACACATTATATAAATCGATGATTAAGAACTTTTACTTAAATGGTTATGGATTTCATGGCAAATACCTTTTTTATCTTTATTTTAAATAACCAGTACATTTTAACCAACAAGAAATGAAACATGTAGTTTTACGTGTTATGTCAGTAAATGTGGTTTATCGCTATGGGAGAAAATGAAATTTCTTTCAAAATGTATTTTGTTGTTTCCTTTTATGGATCTAAATATAAGATATTTTTGCGCTAGCTTTAGCAATTCTGCAACAAATTTGTTACAAAATACCAAATAGCCCCAGGCTGATAGCAAAATCCGATATCGATTTTTCAAATGAAATCTCTGATGGGTCTAATTCTGTTTACTTTTACATTTTATACTTAACTACAGTAAACTCCGTATATATCGACTCCGGATATAACGTTACTTCGATTTTAACGAACAGTTTATTTTGGCCCGATTTTTCCCTTCTTTGCTTAATGTAAAAAATATACGGTAATATCGTACTCCGGTTATAAGGAAACTCCGGATATAAGGAACACTATTTTCTGGCCCAACAATGAAAAATGAACAGTAAAATGATCGCATATATCGAACTGCAAAATTTAATATGTTCCTAAGAGTTAAAAGAATTTGCTGATTTTGCATTTTTCTTTTGCTGTCTGCATCATATTTTTCATAGCGCACGTGTAGCTATTATTCATAAAGGTACTAAATCATTACACATGTGTAACCTTTTGGTAAAATAGTTAAATGAAAATACCAACATAATTGCTAAGTACGATATTCAAGTGATAATACTTTACGTAAATAATTGTGAGCATTTTTTTTTAAAAGCATGTATTGGAAAAACATATCTTGTTATATAGTTCAAGTTATTGCAAGTGAGCTTTCTTCAATTGGTATTTATACAAACAGAGTTTTGAAATTTCTGTCATAACACATTTACATTTGTACATGTATCATTAAGAAAAAACGTAAAACGCTCACATTAGAAAATGAAATAACAGTTATAGATCTTTATAAATCTTCAAAAGGAGGTAGGAAAATCAAAAGCAACTATAAGTTGATGTTCGGATTTTATTAAATTTGACTTTGAAAATATTTGTTCGATATATATTTTAGTTCGATATATAAACATCGTATATAAGGAACTTGTTCGATATACGGATATAAGAAACTCCGGATATAAGGAACTCCGGATATAAGAAACTCCGGATTTAAGGAACACATTTGAAAGGTTCCGAAGAGTTCGGTATATCCTTTTGAAGAATTTATTTTCATCTGAAACTGTGAGCGAGCAGCTTTAATAAAGAAGCGAATATAAAAATTATT
Organism: Saxidomus purpurata; assembly: GCA_022818135.1. Taxonomy (NCBI): domain Eukaryota; kingdom Metazoa; phylum Mollusca; class Bivalvia; order Venerida; family Veneridae; genus Saxidomus; species Saxidomus purpurata. The sequence continues at coordinate 15,499,056 of JAFMSR010000006.1, read as the reverse complement.
TAGATTCTAACAGAACGCTAAGTAAAGGTAATTAACGGAACAGTCGTTATTTCATGGACAGAAGGAAAAATAACTCACAAAAGATGCTTAAAGTTTTTTTTCTTTTTCTTATGATTGCAATACACGTAGTTGTCGCTATTTTTTTATAAACTAGAGGCAACGAAATGTAATAGTTTATGAGCCAGAGCAGGAAATCCTGATCCCCGCCCACCCGCTAGTTGTGGCGCTATGACAATTCCTATTTAGAGAATGTTCATTTTATATTTTTCATATTAACGTTTTACTTATTGAAAAAGTTGTTTTTTGACCGCTTAAAAGTAATTTCTTGGCAAGATATGACGTCGCTCTGTTTCAGTTCCAAAGAAGAGAGCAAGTTACCGCTGGAAGACTGTCGACCTCGGGAAGACTATTCCTGTATCTTCAGTGGACATAACCTTACCATGTATTTATATTAACTATTTTTCTTAAGTTGAGAATTTAATATGCATAATTACGTTACGACAGTCGTCAGTGCTACTGAATATCCCTCACCAGTTTTGGTATTCATAAAATTTTAATACAATGATATTGATCTGTAATAAAGTTATTGTACCTTTCAAGGTATGAATATTGCTTTGTACATTTGTAGATTTCGATGTCGAATGGTTGTTAAGGATTGAGATGTGTAACAGGAACACTTTCGGTTGCTTTATAAGCAGAGAAAAAAGGAATTTTCTGTCTTCAGAAGCGCATTCATGTCTACATGTACATTACTGCCGAGTGGCCACTCAGTCTGCCAGTCTTGTTTTTAGAAGGTACATGCTTTAGGTTGTTGGCTGGCTTTGGTATACATCAATTTTTAAACTAGTGTCCACGTGCATAATGTAGCACATATAACTAGTACAGTTAATAACCAGCCTATGCACTTTATATGTCGAACAATATACATAGCCGTGGTCAATCCCGATTTCGCAAAAAGTTTTTAAAACTTAGATTAATCGCTCTCGAGACTAATTCCAGATGGAATCAAGAGATAGGGGCACTGCATTTGTGTCTTGCCTAAGGACACTACCGACATTATGTATTAGATATTAGTATAAATAAATCCGTACTTTGTGAATATCACAATATTTAGCATCATGTTAACCATGTCGTTCTTTACTATTGTCCACATAAAACTTCAATGAGAACATTATAACTTTTACTCAAAACACTTTGAAATGGTATGTATACTTTGTATACCATAGTGGTAACCCAGCTTATCAGATACTCTTTATGACGAAATTGTGTCATGTGATTTTTACGACAGTTTCACTCATTTGCGTATCTTGATTCTCGGAAAACAAACTCAACTTCGTTTCAACATCCGTTGAGTTCGACGACGTATTTATAAACGTGCGGAGATAATGATAAAGTTACATTAGTACAGCTTAACTACAACTGATAATAGATTCATATAAAACTAGAACTATCACTGAAGGTGATGAATACCCCCCAAACACCCCACTGACACAGTATTTAAAATGTATGTAATATTTGATGCTTTGATTATTGGACCTGCACAACTTAAGGCTTCTGTGAAGTATGATTAAATTCTGACCAGCGGTTTTGGAGATTAAAAGCGCACAAGATTTTACTATTTCAAGCGCCTGGGACCTTTGATCTAGTGACTCGAAACATGGACCATGCACAAATAGGCATGGTGCTTATCACTTCTATGAAGTATTATTAAATTCTGACCAGGGGTTTTGGAGATTTCGCGTGCACAAGATTTTACTATCTCGAGTCCCTGTGACCTTGACCTTTAACCTAGTGACCCGAAACATCGACCATGCACAACTAGGCATTGTACTTATCACTTCTGTGAAGTATCATCAAATTCTGACCAGGGTTTTGGAGATTTAGCGTCCACAAGATTTTACCCTCTCGAGCCCCTGTGACCTTGACCTTTAACCTAGAGACTCGAAACATACACCATGCACAACTAGGCATTGTACTTATCACTTGTGTGAAGTAACATTAAATTCTGACCTGGGGTATTGGGGATCTAGTTTCCACAAGATTCTGTCTACAGACAGACGGACGGACAGACGGACAGACAAGCTGAATCCAGTATACCCCCCTAACACTTTGTGTTCGGGGGGTATAAATATAGTAAAACCTGTGTATATGTCTCATATATTTAATAAAAGTTTACAAGAAACTGTCCCTAGAATGTTTTCACATAACAAAGTTTTGTCTAACAGTTATCAATAATGATTAATAAATTATAAAAGAGTTTTCAATACTCGTCCGAAATGAACAAACACATTGATAGAAACAGTAAAACAGCTGATATTCGACAGGGATACATATAAACAACTGTATCTGTGTGCATGTTGTAATAATTGTCTTTGTTTTCAACAAAGATATAATTTAATTGGTTTCTTTTAGAATCATGGAAGGACGATATCTCACTTTGTTTCATGAGAAGGAATCAAGGGTTGATGCAGAGGCATGGTCGATCTATGACTTCATAATATACGTCTTTATGGAATTGGTTGAATATGGTAACGAAACATAGTAGTTTAATATTCGTACTGGCATACTTTGCTTAAGTCTGCTGAGTAGTGTACGTCACAGGTAAAAATAGTTGGTCAGTGCTTTTCGGAGGGGATTGGAGGGAAAAACCTCATAATTGTAACGACACTGCTGATAAACCCTACGTTTGCCAAACTATACAAATCTTAGTATTTCATTTCATTGAAGCGTTTATCTTGCTTAAATCTAAACATGTAGCAAATCACACGCCGTGATAATGAATTACATTTTAATGCATGTGTTATGTGATAGTTAAAACATAGAGTATATTACCCGTTGGTGTTCCAGTGACTATATTTCAATTTCTGTTTCAAAACCGTCAATATGTCAAATATAGAAAGATAGTATAGAAAAGTTTTAATTAAAAAAACGAAATATAAACTAACGATGACACTTACTCCGTGATGTAATAATAAGCCTCTAGAAATTATACGCGTGTATATGTGATGCAGTTTGCAAGGTAAGAAATCCTACCACAAAACGAATGCAAAAAATCAGTCTAAAGGCAATTCAACACCATTTCAGACGGTTCTGACAATTGTAATGCTGACCTTGGAATGCAAGACCTAAATATAGAGGATGACCAGATTACAGCCTCATCTTGGTTATCGGGCTATACACCCCCACAAGCAAGACCATATAGTTCAGGCTGGTGTCCACAGGTTGATGACCATCAACCTTATCTTCAGGTATGTCTTGTTTTTCGCATTGCAGCTTGCTGGTTTGTTTGTTTTGCCGAAGACAACCTTAAAATTACATAATTACTAATTTAAGATAATTCTGGCTCCATGGTCAGATATAATAAGCAACATGACATATATTCAACTATTCAGAGATGTTTACTCTTGGCTCAATCAATTTTCTATTTACAGTGTGTTAATAGAATGCATGTACATCAAAATATGTTTCGTGTGAGCGATATTTGTTATATACTCAGTTTCGTTACATTTCTAATAGACATCTCCGAGATAAATTATTTTAATTATCTGTTACACTTTTTAATCGGATTTCTTTGTAACTATGTATTGATATTCCAGTTGTAAACATGTTATTTAGTACAATGTATATAAACTAACCTTCAATTGAGTGTATAATTACAGCAATTATTAAGAATAAATTTCATCCTTTCCACGCACATTTTCTTAATCTCTGTTTAAACGTATAGATCAGTAGGATAATACATTATTAACGCCCATTATTAAATTCTCGGACCCATCGCTTAATAGTCCTATATCCGAGTAGAGACTGAAGCAACTTCCTCAAACGCTTTTAGAATTTCAGATGCGCTTTTTCCTCGTCTAGCTTCAACCTTAATGTACGCAATTTGTTCTTCTCGCGTCAGCGTGAACGGTACCTTCGCCATGACGTTACAAAAAATGACGTCACATGTAAATGACGTCACGTTACGTTAGTTTTTCCCGCGCAAAAGATGCACAAGATATTGCTCAACAATCGTGCCAAATATTTTTACCGTGTATTAAATAATGAAAAAATCATGAGGTAGGGCTCAGTTATTTTTGACTAACCCTCGAATTTTACGAAATATATCTATCGAATTTTCTCAGATTTGGCCATGACGATTTAGTTAAATATTTTGCACGTAAACATCTATATTTTTGACAAATCATTAAAACATGATATTCTGTTTCTATCATGCTCGATTGACACTGTTGGCACTTCTTCATGAATAGACTTTAGCATTTTAATATATTTTGTACTGACACCTATTACAAATAATTTCTACCATAATGCCTCACGAATGACGGTGTCAAATGCCTTTTCGTGGTCAGTAAAGGCACAATACTGTGATTAACCGTTAGACATAGATTTCTGGATTATATTATGTAAAATAAAAATGCAATCAACAGTGCATGTACTTCTGTTACTACGAATTCCGTACTGTAAATCAGAGTAAACATTTTGTTCCTCACACTATGTATTCAAACGGTTTCTTATTAAAAGTCAATGGACAATGGTCAGAATATTCTGTGAGGTCAACAACATTTAAATTTGAGGTAAATTCGAAATTCTTATAGTTCAATATTAGATAATCTACAACGCTCGCACCTTTGTGCTTACCATTTAAACAATGATATGTGAATTTTCCTGGTTCTAAACGATCATTTGCAATGATAAGATCTTGGTCCTTGCACATAGCAGTAAGTTTAAAGCCGAATTAATTGGCTTTTTTGTCCTGAGATTATATATAATAGGTACACTAAACGAAACTGACAAGTACTCCGACAACTTTTCTGTGTATATATTGTGTCAGAATTATCATAACTAGTCTAAGTCGATACTGTATAAACTCTAATCATAGTATCATCATTTTATAACAGTAAATGTATATTGAAATAATTCAAACTTAACAAAAAAGCCAATAGCTGAGATCATTAATATCACAAAAATCAAACACCGCCTCGTTGAGTCAATACAGCGTATGCCCTCCGTTTACTCTGATTACAGCTAGGCATCGTGCACGCATAGACATTATGTAATTCCGGAGGGGCACGTGACTCAATTTTCTTTCCAAGATTATTCGATGCAAGATAATTTTACCAACTGACAATAGAGTTTTACAGAAAAAGTATTTGTAATATATCTTTTTTTAAAATCTTTTAATTTTTTCCCTCATGTGGTGCACGATTTCAAATGGTCAAGGTCTATTTTGACTGATAAAATATTTGAAACCAGTCTACGGTAAGTGAATCATAATTTACTTTTAGAAAGTTGAAAAATAGTTCTTACGTGATGTAAACAATAAAGCTATCCACTCCGTACATACACATTTTAAATTACATGTAACTGATAACTCAACTCAAGGTCAATGAACAAAGTATTAACTTGGAGCTCTCTTCTGAAACTGTTACTCGAAAAGTCTTCTTACAACGGTACAATCTGTGCATGTTACACTCGCGATGTTTTCAAAAAACTTTGATTCAGCTGGATCATTTTCAAGAAAACAGAAACAGAAAATACAAACTAAACTATTTTAGTTGTCGGTGTTATACTTTTGGATATATATTTCTTTTCAATATTACGCACTGTATTTTACGAAAATTGAAATGAATCACGTCTTGAAGTGGTCATATTTTGATTGGTGAACTTATTTATTATATATTCTTTATTACAATTTTTGTAACATGTTAATGCTCAAATACAATTTAACAGTATTATTATTTGTGTAGTCCTGTTACAAATAAAACAATTCTACATTTCCTTTGCTCTTGTTCAATTCTTTAGCGGCGACATCTGATGCTTTGCATCAATGGTTTTCTTGTAATACTTTCAAAGATTGTATTATTTATGTGTCAGAGGTTATTTAGTTCGACATCAGTTCTAGGGTATGTCCCTTTAACGCTGTAGGATATACAGTTTACCCTACTATACATTTACGAAAAGGAACAATAAGTCCAGTAAGAATCACTGAACCGGACCATTCCGACGATATTCAAAACAACACTTTGTACTAAACTTTAAAATGTATACCAAGTTTCAGTAAATCCTTCCAGGAGTGTACGGGGAGTTGCGCGGATACGTTTTTGTGACAGACTGACAAACATACAACTAAAACTCAAATTGTCTCCACCACTAGGTGGGAGAGATAATAAATACTGCCTTTTCGCTAGAAAACTAGCAGTCTTACGGCAAAACATTCATATCAGTTACAATATGCCTGAGTCTCATCGTTTCCCTATGATACTGCAGTTAATTTTAAACCGCTGAATTTATCTACAATGTCCGGGAATGCATAGATGAAACTTTTGAGTTAAGTTATAATACATCCGAAGATTCTATTATTTATGTTTTGGAGGTTATTTAGTTTGGCATCAGTTATAGGGTATGTCCCTTTAAAGCTGCTCGCTCTCACAATTTGGTAAAAAAATAAAGTTCTTCAAACTGTATGTAAATAACGTATTTAAGAACATATAGTCATATAAAAAGGCTCCAGTATAAATTCCTGCACTGTATATCTCTAAATTTAAAAATATACGCTACCAAATTCAAAAGCGTTCCAAACGCTTTTGAAATTTCAATATAAACATATAGTGTAGCGGTGCCGTGTAACCGACATATTCAATCGATTTCTGCAAATTACTACCTAGATTTTTGCTTAAAATTGGATTCTAGCCTTTAGTTTTATATTAATGCATAATTACATTTGTATGTCAATTTAAAAAAAAAAAAAAAATTCAACGGTAACTGAGAGCGAGCAGCTTTAAAGCTGCCCGCTCTCATATTTTTGTAAAAAAAATTAAGTTCTTCAAACTGTATGAAATTAACATATTTTAGAACATATAGTCATACAAGAGGGCCAAGATGGCCCTATATCGCTCACCTTGGTACAAGTCCACTTGCCTGGTGGAAGATCACTAGATAATGTTATATACCAAATAAGTTTTCCTATATACGCCTTTGTAAAACAAATGATCCCCCCCGGGCAAGGTCAATTTTGACCCCAGGGGCATAATTTGAACAAACTTTGAAGAGGTCTACTAGGCAATGCTACATGCCAATTATCTATGCTCTAGGCCTTGTGGTTTTAGAGAAAAAGATTTTTAAAGTTTTCCCTATATAAGCCTATGTAAAACTAAGTGACCCCCGGTGCGGGGTCAATTTTGACCCGGGGGTCATAATTTGAACAAACTTGGTGGAGGTACACTAGCCAATGCTACATGCCAAATATCTAAGCTCTAGGCCTTGTGGTTTCAAAGAAGAAGATTTTTAAAGTTTTTACTATATAAGTCTATGTAAAACTAAGTGAGCCCCCGTGCGGGGTCAATTTTGATCCGAGGGTCATAATTTGAACAATCTTGGTAGAGGTCCACTAGCCAATGCTACATGCCAAATATCTAAGCTCTAGGCCTTGTGGTTTCAGAGAAGAAGATTTTTAAAGTGTTTCCTATATATTCTATGCAAAACTAGGGGACCCCCCCCAGGGGGTCAATTTTGACCCCGGGGTCATAATTTGAACAATCTTGGTAGAGGTCCACTAGACAAGCTACAGCCAAATATCTTAGCTCTAGGCCTTGTGGTTTCAGAGAAGAAGATTTTTAAAGTTTTTCCTATATAGCCTTGCAAAAACTAAGTGCCCACCCGCGGGGGGTCAATTTTGACCCGGGGTCATAATTGAACAATCTTGGTAGAGGTCCACTAGACAAGCTACAGCCAAATATCTAAGCTCTAGGCCTTGTGGTTTCAGAGAAGAAGATTTTTAAAGTTTTTCCTATTTGTTGCCATAGCAACCAGAGTTCTGCATGGAATGGAATTCTTTGAACAATTTTGGTAGAGCTTCATGCAAGGAACATTCCTGCATAGTTTTATCAACATTGGCCTAGAGTTTCAGAGGAGATGTCATTTGAATCAAAATGTTGACGGACGACGGACAATCATCGATCAGAAAAGCTCACCCTGGCGTAAAGGGTACGAGAACAAAAAAATATTCCTGTTAAGTATATCTGTAGATTTGAAATAATACGCTACCAAATAATAAAGCGTTGCAAACGCTTTTGAAATTATAATATAAACATATAGTGTAGCGGTGCCGAAAAACCAGCATTTTCAATCGATTTTTCCAAATCCCTACCTAGATTTTTTTTCTTCTATTGTTGATTTTAGCCTTTAGGTTTATATTTATGTATTAGTATGTCATTTAAAAAAATATTTCAACGGCAACTGAGAGCAAGGAGTTTTAATTATATTTTCCGACACAATGTATGTTGTTTCACGTGGCTATGACAATACACAAGATTACCGCGGGGATTGTTTTCGAAACACCCCCTTTAACTTATAACATTACGAAATAAAAGCCAGATCATCATTGTCAGAATCATCCTTTACAAGAACTTTTAATTAATTCAAAATATTTATATAAAACTTTCAGATTGTGTTTCCAAAAACTACAATAGTTGAGGGATTTACTATTTCCAATTCTCGTGAATTTATTTCGATCAATGGATTGAATTATCCCGTTTCGTTTGGAGGATCTTTATTAAACCTAACATATACAGGTGATGACAATTCAATCATGCATATCAAGGTAAGTAATGTAACAGTGTTTTAAAGAGTCACTAATGACAATTTACTGTAACCTATTAATTAATTAATGGGTCAAGTACAATGTAGAAATGGGACCCACTTTTAGTCATGATAAGCATGCAAAGGAATACGATAAAATGGTTCTGTGTTTCTGATACCATGATCTAGGATCCCCATTGGCATTTTGCATGCAGAGAACATGCTTAAGACAAATTATACGGGGTCTGAAAACTGATCGTGCCAGACATGATTATACAATGTATGAGTATTGTATTTACCATGCACTTATGCCGTGCACTTGGTGGTATTTTGATTCATTCTGAAAGGAAATGTAGAAAAATGTTTGAAAACAACTTTCACCAAATTATATTTGCCAAAAAAACAAAAATAATATCAAACAGGGAATGCCACGTACCAAAAACGCAGCATCTCCAAAAGGACACACAGCACACACACCAACACACACACACACACACACACAAGTCACATTCACACACACACACAATTTTTCAAGTCATGGTATTTTCCATAAGCAGTTCCTATTTCGTACATACAATAATTTTTCAACGTATCAAAAGTGTGCAAGATCTTAATCAGACTATAGTAAAAACTGACTGAGTTAAGTCATTGCATGGTTATGTTTTTACTTCAAGATTTTAAATTGTATATCAAGCGTAATAGATAGTTTGTTCTTGGTTTTTATGAGGTAAACATACAATATAGTTTTCATATTGGTATGTATGTAATCAGTTTTCTTTGTTACAGACTTTAAGAACTGACTTGTCAAAGCTGGCAAAGCTGGATGCAGAAGCACACACATTCTGGTTTTTGAAACATATTCGAGCAAAGGTGGTCAAGCTGTTCATAGAAAAGGAACCATCATCTATAGTGTCATGTATACGCTTAGAACTGCACGGATGTAGGCAAACTGGTAATACCAATGTCTGCTTATAAATATGAGAACGAATGCAGTTAAAATTATCAATCAATTATCGGCTAGCAGTATTGAACAATATATGGGCAATATGGCGAAATGTGTTTACTGAACCTTTCAACACTTCAATTACAAAAATCTTAAACGTTTTATCATTATTCCACGCCAAAGGCGGAAGGATATTGTTTTGGCGTTGTCCGTCATTCCGGAGCCATAACTGAGAAACCAATGGATAGAATTTCATGAAACTTAATATAAATATACAATAGCATAATACCGCGGCCAACACGCAACTTCCGTCAATATTGGTTTAGTAACAACAGATTTATTGCCAATTAAAGGTTATTTTCTTCTATATTCAGTTTGCAAAAAATAAAATTATGTTTCTCTGGAAGCGGTTATCAAAATTTAATTGTGATTGGCTCGAATAATTTAATAATCACTCTTTCTAATATCCACCTCTTACACATTCTGCCCCTACCCCACCCCCATCCTGTTGGGGATGGGGCAAAATATTTAAAAATGCTTCTTTTTCTGAAAAAGGCTGTCAGAATTTGATCATAATTAGCAAAAGTAATCAACTTCATAGTTTCTAAGAATTGAAAATTTAGGTGAAAAGTGAGGCCCTTAATGGGGTGTAGCTCTTTTCTTAAATGTTCAATACAGACACTTCTGAAACTAATGGTGCTGATCTAATTTAATTTACAGCAACTGAGTTCTGTATGACTGTAAGATGCAGAAAAAAGAATTACCCCCTCAGAGATGAGGCCCAAATGGGGTTATGATATTTTATAAATGCTTTTTATTTTTCTGAAAAGGCTTGTCAGAATTTGAATCTGTTTGGCACAAATCAACTTTGTATTCTGTAACAACAAAAAATTTAGAAACTATTTTTTACAGAAATGAGGCCCTTAAGGGGATGTAGTGCTTTTATTACATATTTCTTCTACATGAAATTATTTTATTCTCTATAGAAACTGAAGAAATCCTTTTGTTTGAAACAAGTAGTTTAAATTACGACTGTAACTTGAAGAAAAAAATATCCTCTCGTATATGAGGCCCAAGTGAGTTGGGGAAATTACAAAATTGCTATTTTTGTCTGAAACAGACAAACAAATACACTTTCCAGCTATTCTTTTCCAGTTATTTTCTTCATGTGGCGCGGGATATCAATTCACTGAATTTGCTTGTTTATTTTTCAATCTTTATGTACACATGTATATTAAGCAATACAATAAGGTATATACATGCACATTATAATGTCATATATTTCAACATGTCTATAAAAACCTTTTATGTAAAAATAAAAGGTTCCTTGTCAAAAATAGCAACCAGAAAACAAGAACTATCTGGTCGGTGCGATTTTGAGTATATGAAAAAGATGGGTAGCTAGATTTCATATAAAAAATATCCGATTGAAATGTGCCTTACAGAGTAAAATTTTCAATCCAAAACAATGTAATACATTCTACTTGTCATTTCATTGACGGTTGAAGGACTACTAACTTCCGGTCGAAAGCGAGCTGCTTTATACGGCCGCGCCGTAAAACGGAAAGAAAGATTTTGATATTAATTTAGGTTTCGTACAGCAGAATTTCGTCGTTTTCGTTTTGATATGTTTCTGATAGTCATCTCAATAACAAACAGCTAAAAGAAAAAAAAAACGTATTTTATTTGATTCTATTACAAGACAAGAAAGACCAGTTTCTATCACATTGACTGTTTTTAAAAATGTAAATTTACTTTTGTTTTTCTCAGTTCGAATTTTCATCGGAATGTTCATTCTTCGTCGGAAGAAAGCGTTCTACTTGTTTTTTAATTCTTTCTTATAAGCGGTATCACAAAAATAAAAGGCAAATGGGATAAGCCATGAAAATTGTATAAGCCATGAACATCGTCTGACATGTCAATTTAAGTTTTCGTGTTTCGAGCGTCAAATAATTTCCAATGCAATAGCCGCGTGAGCAGTGAGGTTAAAATACTATTAAAAGTTTGCAGTTTGAAATAAAGATCTCAATATACATTTTTGAGAACTGCGCCAAATAAGAGAAGCTTGGTCTAACACATGTGGTAAGTAAAGTATTCACACATGTAGATTATTTGAGAATAATCTTTGACGCTGTCTATTGGATAGATAATAGTATACGAATGTATCGTAATAAATATTAACAACAAATGAAATATAGATGGAATTTTGGGGACTTCTTGATTAATACAATGTGATATAAACCTGTACTATACACACATAAATTATTAAACTACAAAATATGCATTACGAAAATGTAAATTACAACCATGAAACGGAAAATATATAATTTACCATGCGACACTAATGAACTGACCCTTTTCTTACTGCAAGTTGTTAAAATTTTATAGATTAAATTTTGTTTCTTTTCATTTATTCTTGTAACTGTATTTTTGTTAAGGAGAGTTTCTCAAACTTGGCAACACTTATAAACGAGAAAAGACGATTGCACAAAAGGACATGGTGGCATATGTAAGCGAAATCGATGAGTCTGGCAGCATACTGACGAACATTGGTTACCCGGGATATGAAAGTGGCAAGTCATATAAATGGATCGTCCGATTTCCTGAATTGCATTTCATTAAATTGGTGTTCACTCATATCGATTTTCATGTCATTAAGGTAATTTTAACTAAATTTAAAATTAAAAAGTTTATGTTATTATTACATGTATGATATAAGAAACTTTAAGATTGTTTAGGAGTTGGAGGTAATATATGTCTGAACAGTATTTCAGTTTTGTCAAGGTTAACAATTTATCTATCTATCATTCCCATGAAGAACCAGCAGGGTAACACATTGTCCTAAAGGAATAATCCAATACCTGATTTGATAGAACAACATTGACTGAAGGTTCAGAGTGTCATGACAGTTGCATAACATTCTAATACTCATTTTGATGCTGAATAGTTCTTGTTTTTAAAGGTCCATTACTAACACCAAATCGAATTTTCTTTTAAATCTGGAATTGTAACAGGGAAATACATTTTGAAACTGGCTTCTAAAACTTTACAATAGCCGTGCAGTATTTCCCTGTTTGAAATACCGCTGCAGAAAAAAAAACAAGTGAATGTTTGTGTATTTCCTTAGATTGACATGGGTGGTCTTTTTGTCCTACTTTCGCTTTATTGAATGTTGTAAACAGTCATAGATATACTTTCCACATCATTGGAAGTAAATTTCTTCAATTATAATTCAAAATAGGCATGCTTATTTATGTACAACCCATTTTCAGCCTATCTTTGGGAGACTTCTGGAAAATTACAAAGATGTTTGAAAACTGGAAAACCTACTTTCGTTTTTGAAAAGGCAAAAATTGATTTATTAATTATTTTGTTAAACTCAAATTTTCAACACAATACGGTCATATTCGATGCAGTATGTCATATCTTTCCTTCTGAGAAGACGCCCGTTACGATTCCAGATTTAAAAGAAAATTCAATTATGGAACTTTAAAGGGACATAGTTTTACCCTATAAGTGATGTCAAACTAAATAACCGCCAAAACATAAATGAAAGCATCTTTGGAAGTATTATAACTTAACCTAAAAATTTCAGCTATGCATTCCAGTCATTATCGATAAAATCAGCAGTTTAAAATATGCTACAGTACCGTAAACCATTCAATTCTTTATGTAGAGGTGTTGCTGTAAATAAATAAGTGGGTGGTTGCGATTTATTACAGAAGGTCTCTCTACATTGATTAATTGTGGTAAAATGAGGCATATTTCGCCATAGGTTCTTTGAAATTGTATTTATTTATCATTTCACTTTCATTGAATACATA